>CAUYQG010131503.1:0-32506 GCA_963574415.1 Tarsius wallacei
TGAAAAAGATACCTGTACATGTATGTTTGTTGCAGTTGTATTCACAATAGCAAAAACATGGAACCAACTGTGTTGCCCATCGAAACTGAACTGGATTAAAAAAATGTACATATACACAATGGAATATTATGCAGCCATAAAAAAGGACTATCATATGGATTTTGCAGCAAATTGGATGGATTTAGAGTCTATCATACTCAGTGATCTATCACAGAAATAAAGAACAGAATACCACAAGTTCTCACTCATAAGCGGACCTTGAACAATTGTCATAATACTCTAAGAAAGGGATTGGCAGTAGTGGGAAACTGCCAGGGGAAAGGGGACACACCTCATCAACAAGGGTACCTGCATAATGAACATTTGCTTACCTAATCCTGAATTGTACCCCACAAAGAAGAATTAAAATTTTAAATAAATAATATATTTGAAAGAAATTTAAAATAAAAAAGAATTATAAGGATTTTTCAACATTATGGAAAGTTTCAATTAACTGTAAACTGTTTAATTGTTCAAAGGAATAAATATACTTATAATTACTTATATGATTAGATGCCATAGAAATTAATTTAAATTCATCACTCATGATTTTAAATGTTTATCACACTATAAATTCAAGTGAACATTCACTCTTAGTTAATGGATATCTATCACAGTGTCCAGAAGGTATCTCAGTAGTGCAAATTGAGAATGATGCCTACAATCACCTATTATTCATCATTTTACTACTAGAACTTTTTATCATTATGCAGTGTACTTTCATATCTTCTTAAATTTTGGATAGCTTAAAGGTTGCTTTGTCTGATATGGTTAGATGAGGAAAGTTTTCTTGGATATAAGATCACAACTCCTGTCTTGTTTTGTGATCCATTTGCCTGGAAACTCATTTTCCATCCTCTTTGAGTCTGTGTTTGTCCCTTCTGGTGAGCTGAGTTTCCTGGATGCAGCAAATTATTTGGTGATGGGTTTTTTCCAATTTGCCATTTTGTGTCTTTTCAGTGGTAGTTTGTCCATTAACACTTAGGCTAATTATTGAAATGTGATTGTTCATCCCCATAATGAGGTTCTTATAAAGGTTTCTGTTCGTTTTCTTTTGGCTTTGGGGTTGATGTATGTGTGTGTTTTCAAGTTTGCTGCTGTGATGTATTATCTGTTGATTCTGTTTTCTGCTCTTCTCTTCAGAAGTGTGTGGTCATTCTTTTTTTTCTTTTCTTCTGTGCTTAATACCTTTTTACGTGTCCTCTGTAGAGCTGGTCTAGAAGCTGCATAATCTATTAGGGATTGGATGTCTGGGAAGGATTTTAATTCTCTATCACTGACGAAGCTGAACTTGGCTGGATAGGAAATTCTTGGTTGGAATTCTTTATCTTTGAGGACTTTGAAGTTTGGACTCCAGTCTCTTCTAGTTTGTAGTGTTTCTGCAGACAGGTCTGCTGCTATTCTGATTGGTTTTTCCTGGCAGGTAGTCTGCCTTTGGGATTTTTTTCTTTTGTGCTTACTTTGTGTAGGCGAATTACTGTATGTCTAGGGGTTTGGCCTCTCATATGATGTCTTGTGGGGTTTCTCTATATCCCTTGTGTTTGGCTAATCACCTCTCTGATGAGATGAGGAAAGTTTTCTTGGATAACTGCCTGGAATACTTGCTCCAAGGTGTTCTCCATTTCCCTTTCTTCTTCTGGGATACCAATCAGATGTAGGTTCGGCCTCTTCATATAATCACACATCTCTTGGAGGCTTTGTTTTTTCTGAGTTATTTTTCTATCTTTTACAGATCGGGTTATTTCCAGGTTCTGGTTCAAGTTCAGAGTTTCTTTCTTCTGCTTGATTAATTCTGCTTTCCGTGATTGTCACCTTGTTATTTATTTCCTGAAAGAAATTTTTTATTGCCAATATCTCTATTACAAGTTCTTTCAGTGTTGCATCTTGTCTTTCTTGAGACTTATTTACTCATTCCATCCATTCCCTAATCCCTTTTGTATTCTGGGGCCAGTCATTGGTGACTTTCATTGTTTGGGCTCTGAGGTCCGATTTTTCAGGTGTTTTCTCTTTGTAACACTGGAAATTACCTGTGGTCTTCCATTGGTTTTTCCTAATTTGTGACAGATCTTTTTCTTTTCTCTTTAGTTCTGTTGTTCATTAGCAGTGGGAGAGGCTTTCACAACTGATGTTTGCTCAACCCTCTCTTCTTCCCTAATCAAGGCTCTGGATTTGTTCTATTTTAAAACAGGACTGTGGTTGGGAAGCTTTGCTGTCTCTCATAGTTGAGAATTGAATAAGGTAGAAGATGGGGAGCTAGGATTCAGAAACTACTTGCAAATCACAATGTTCACTACTGCAGTATGGGTTCCCTGAGACCCACTCCCAACCACCACTCTATATGATGGTGCAATGAGTTCTTGTGTGTACCCTCTGAGTCCAAGATACAGTAATAGTAATAAGAAGAACAGAGAAAAGTAGAATAAAATAAGACATAAAATTTTTTTTTTAAAAATGAAAAATAACACAGAACAGTTAAAGCAGAAACCAAAGCACAAAACAATAACGTGAACACACACAGACACACACATACACACACACCAAAACAAACTAGAAAAACAACAAGACAAAATAAAACAAAGACAACAATAAGAAAATACCAGGAAAACCAAACACACACACACATGCCCAACACAAAATGAAAGAAGAAAAAAGAGAAAGAAAGAAAAAAAGGAATTCAGGTTGTACCCTCACACTTATTTTCAAACACACATTAAACTAAAAAAAGATAAGAACAAAAGAACAAAAACAAACCACAACAAAAAACTGAAAGCTGAACACTCTATCACTCACATACATTCATAAACAGAAAACAAAAAACAAAAGGAGAGAGAGAAAAAAGGGGGGATATAGATTGAACCCTCACATACACATGTATGCACAAAGGAAAAATACAGAAAAACAGACAAAACAAACAAACAAGCAAACCTGACCTCTTGTGACAGGTTCTGTAATTGTTCCTCTCAGCTGCCCCTCTGCTGTCTCATGCAGTGCTTGGCCTCATTCACTTTCTCCCCAGTGTCCAGACCAGGGAAGGAAAAAGGGGTCAGTGGGGGTGAGTGGGGCTGCAGTCCTCCCCTCCCACTCTTGTATGGTCAAGAATCCCCTCTGGTTGGGAGGTGTGGGATTGTCTCTTCCCCAGGTGCTGGCAGGGGATACCCTAGCCAGCCTATCCTGGAATGAAGTCCTCCTATTGCAGCTGACGTCCAGGCTCTGCCTAGGATTGTACCTATCAGTCATGTCCCAGCTGTGTCAGTCTGACATTCAGAAGGTTGCCAGGGAAGAAGAAGATGGCTTAGCCCCAGACTCACCACTGACCGCCTTGGAGGTCTTCCTCGTCCTTTTTTGGGCCACACCCTTTGTCCTGAGGCTGAATCAGGGCAGGGGATGGGGCGCCTGAGACTCAGCACTCACCCTGTCCCTCCAGAGTTTGTGCTTTCAGGATATTTCCTTTGGATTATGATCAACCTTTGACTAGTTGATTCGCCAGTCACAGAGGTCGGTTCTGTTGCACTGTGGTGAGCATGCCAGAGCACTTTCCTGCCCTGTTTTCAAGATGGTGGCAGGGTGCCTCTTTTGTCTTCTCCAGTGGGGCCCCTCCACCTCCCTTGCTGCCAGAGTCTGGCCAGGTACTGCATGGTAAGGCAGAGCCTGGAGCTGGCAGTCTCTCCCATTGCTGTGGTGAAGCAGAGCCTAGAGATGGTAGTCTCGCCCATAACCTAATTCTTGTTAATTTATGCACTGCTAGATTTGTGTGGTGAATTTTTTTTTTAGAAATGTTGCTTCTATGCTAATAAGGAAACTGTACCATATGGCATGTCACTTGCTATTTTTTGGCCATTTCTTTTCTCAATTCTTACATTTGGCCTTATGATCTTTCTTAAGAGCTATAACTATTTCATTATCCACAACACAATAATTTTTGTAATTTCCATAAACTTTGTGGCAATGTTTTTATCTGTTTTCATCATCTGTTAGGGAAATTTAACTCTCACTTACAAATTATTTTGTTACAGTAGATAAGTGCAGACACTGTTAAATCCTTTGTTCGCATTGTCCTTGTTGCTCATATTTGAATAAGATCCATTTTTCCTGACCCAGCTATTATTAGTAAGACACCACTTTGAAATGGGAACAGATTTCAATGCTCAGTGGTTCGTTTTTGTTGTTAAGAAAACTTTTCTTAAAATATAACATGCCTCCTTTGTCTCTCAGATTCTAAGTGAGTTCAGGCAGGATTCTACCATTATTAAATCTTTCTCCCGTGAATTCTTCATGAGTTACTGCTATCAAAAAGCACATTCACCACCATCCAAAGTACCAAAGTAAATGACTCACTTTAATAGGTCTTTTTTTTTTTTTTGAGATGACAGTATTATTTTATTTTATTTTATTTTAAAGATGTGGGGCAAAATTCAAGGTTAGGTACCTAAGTGGTCATAATACAGGTAGTCTGGTACTTATTGCTGCTTGTGCCCTAGGTCTTTTTATTTAATTTTAAAGATATGGGTACAATTCAGGGTTAGGTAAACAAATGTTCATTATGCAGACACCCTTGTTGATGAGGTGTGCCCCCCTCCCCCCAGCAGATTCCCACTACTGCCAATCCCACCAACCCCCCAACCCCCTGCCCTGGGCAGTTTCCTACTGCTGCCAATCCTTTTCTTATAGTATTATGATAATTGTTCAAGGTCCACTTAAGAGTGAGAACGTGATTCTTGGTTCTTTGTTTCTGTGATAGATCACTCAGTATTATAGACTGTAAGTCCATCCAAGTTGCTGTAAAGTTCATAATTTTGTTCTTCTTTACGGCTGCATAATATTCCATTGTGTGTATGTACCACATTTTTTATCCAGTCCTTTTTCGATGGGCAGCATGGTTAGTTTCATGTTTTTGCTACTGTGAACAATGCTGCAATAAATGCATATGCATTTATCTTTTTTTTTTTTTTTAGTTGGAGTCTCACTCTGTCGCCCAGACTGGAGTGCAGTGGCCGCTCCGGGCCACCGCAGCCTCAACCTGCTGGGCTCCAGCGATCCTTCCGCCTCAGCCTTCCAAGTAGCCGGAATTACAGGTGCGCACTACCACGCTGCATTTATCTTTTTAATAGAGTGATTTGAGTTCCTCTGGGTATATTCCCTGTAAGGGGATTGAGGGGTCGTATGGAAGGTCTATTTTTAGATCACATGAAGAAAATGAGAAGACCACAAGTTAACAGCCTAACAAATCACCTAACAAAGCTGGCAAAGCAAGACCACCACAGTCCTAACTTCAGCAGAAGAATCCAGATGACCAAAATAAAAGCCCAAAATCAGGACATAGAAGACAAAAATATAATACAAAAGACAAACCAAACAAAAAGCAGGTCCTTCAAAAGGATAAACAAGATTGATGGACCCCTAGCTAGACTGACCAAAAAAAAAAGAAAAAGTCCAAATAAACACAATCAGAAATGCAAAAGATCAAGACATAACTGACCCCAAAGAAATACAAAAGATTACCAGAGACTACTATGTACACTTGTATGGAAACAAACTTTAAAACTTAAAGGAAATGGAGGACTTTCCAACTGGGTCTATCTTTACTAGCACTTTCTGATTTCTGCCACCTTAGGGTTTCTCAACACTGTGTGAGCTGTATCATCTGCCACCTCAGATAATGCTTCCATATAAAAGGCCTACATCACAGCTGTACCTTCTCAGGGCAGGGCCTTCATTTTCTGGGAAAACATATTTCTTGTCAATTTTTGAGCCCTACTACTAACACTAGTCCCTTTAGTACTCCCTGATCCTCTCTCCATCAGGGCCATTACAAAGGGGAGTATGTCACACTAGATCTGCTGGTTTTCTTTTCTGCTGATAAACTTACAGGTAATTGGGAGTGCTGTATTTCTGTTTTTTCCCTCTACCAGTCATTTGCAAGTTAACTTTCAGAGGTTTGTTTGTTGTTCATTAACATGTGCTTAATTTCCAAGAGGGAAGTGAGAATGTTCACAACTAAACTAGAACCATGTCCTAAAGAACTCTTTTACTATGAAGGATATAATAACATTATAAAATAAGTTGAAGCTTTTTTGATGCTGTTGTTAACTATTCTCTAAACAACCTTCACTAAGAGGGATAATGTCTTCTTCAAAAACAACTTAAAAACTGTGGACTTTTTCAAGGATGATTTGCAAATGCTAATTATTTATTCAATTGTTACTGTTTTACTATAATTTATGTATTTCTCCTAAAAATAATTTTAGTTTGTATATTTCCGAGAAACTTGTTCTTTACATGTATGCATTAAAATTGACATAGTGTTCTTTGATTTTTCTTTTAAACAACTCTGTTTCTAGAGTTATGTATTGTCTTATTCTAATCTTATTTGTGACTTATTTTTAACTTTGATCAGTCTTAGTAAGTATATCTAGTTCATTAATGCTTTCATAGAGACAGTTTTTTGTTAGTTAGCTTTTCGAGACAGGGTATTGCTCTGTCACCCAAGCTGGAGTACAGTGGCATGATCATAGCTTACTGCAGCCTCGAACTCCTGGGTTCAAGGAATCTTCTCGCCTCAGGCTTCCAGTAGCTAGGACTACAGGCACAGGCCACCACATCTGGTTAATTTTTAAAATTTTTTGTAGAGATGGACTCTTGCTATGTTACCCAAGCTGGTCTCCAACTCCTGGGCTCAAGTGAACCCCCAGTCTAGTCTCCCAAAGCACTGACATTATAGGCATGAACCACTGTGCCTGGCCCAGAGGACGAGGAGGGATTGGTCTTGCTCTATTATGGGGTGGCAAAGATAGTAGAAGAAAATCCATGTATAAGTGGACCTATGCAGTTCAAACCTGTGTTGTTCAAGAGTCAACTGTATGCTTAAGATGCACAACTCAATATTTTGATATGTGTATACACTGTGAAAAAAATTATCACTATTAAGTCAGATAACATATTTATCACCTAACATAGTTACCTTTCATATATGTCTGCGTGTAGCCACCAGTAAGGACATACGTTCTTAGCAAATTTTAAGTATACATTATCATCAATAGGTACTATGCTACACATTAGATATCAAGAACTTATTCAACCTGCATAACTGAACCTTTGTGTATACATTGATCAACATTTCCCCATTTCTCCTATCCCCCAGATCCTGGCAACCGCCATTCTAATCTTTGCTTCAAAAAGTTTCACTTTTGTAGACTTCACATAGAAGTGATATCATGCAGTGCTGGGTTTGTCTTTCTGTGTCTGGCTCCTTTCACTAAGCACAATGCCCTGCAGGTTCATCCGTGTTATGGCAAATGGCAGGATTCCCTTCTCTTGTAAGGATGAATAATTCTTCATTGTGTTTGTTTGTGTGTGTGTGTGTGTGTGTGTGTGACATTTTCTTTATCCATTCATCCATCAACAGACAGGTTAATTCTGTATCTTGGCTATTGTGAAGAATGATACAATAAACGGAAGTGCAAATACCTCTTTGAAATACTAATTTCATTTCTGTTGGATATATACCCAGAAGCGGAATTGTTGGATTATATGGTAGTTCTATTTTTAAGTTGTTGAGGAACTTCCATATTGTTTGCCATAAAAGCTATATCAATTTATATTACCACCAACAGTGTACAAGAGTTACTTTTTCTCCATGTCCTGGCCAATGCTTTTTTGTCTTTTTGATAACAGACGTTCCAACAGTTGTAAGATGGTATGGTATCTCACTGTGGCTTTGATTTGTATTTATTTGATGCTGAACACCTTTTTCATATACCTGTCAGCCATTTATATGCCTTCTTTGGTGTCTATTCAGTTCTTTTGCCTATTTTTTAACTGGGTTATCTGTTTTCCAACTATGAAGTTGTTTGATGTTTTTATATATTTTGGATAAACTCCTAATCAAATGCATGGTTTGTAATTATTTTCTTCCATTCTGTAGGTTGTCTATTGACTCTATTGATTGTTTGTTTTTGCTGTGCAGAAGCTTTTTGGTTTGATCCAATCCTTTTTATGTATATTTGCTTTTGTTGCCTTTAATGTTTGGGTCATATCCAAAAAAAAAAAAAAAAATCACTGCCCAGATTAATGTCAAAAATCTTTTCTCCTACGTTTTCTTCTGGTAGTTTTAAAGTTTCAGGTCTTATGTTTAAGTCTTTAATCCATTTTGAATTAATTTTTATATATCGTGTGAGATAGGGATCTAATTTTATTCTTCTGTATGTGTATATCCAGTACTCCCAACACCACTTGTTGAAGAGACAATCCTTTCCCCACTGTGTATCCTTAATACTATTGTCACAGATCAGTTGACAACAGACACACAGATTTGTTTCTAGACTCTCTCTGTTCTATTTCATTAGTCTGTGTTTCTGTTTCATGCCAGTACCCTATTGTTGTGACTATGAAATATATAACATATATAAAATTATGATTATGTAACACATGTAGAAGCCAGAACTGTGATGCCTCAGCTTTCTCTTTCCTCTTTTTTTTTTCTTTTGATCAAGACTGATTTGGTTATTTGAGGTCTTTTGTGGTTCCATATGAATTTTAGTGGGGTTTTTTTTCTATTTCTGTGAAAAATGGTATTGGAATTTGATAGGCATCACATTGACTCTGCAGATCATTTGGGGTATGTGGACATTTTAACAATGTCAGTTCTTCCAATCCATGAGTTTGATGCATATATCCATTTATTTATGCCGCCTTCAATTTCTTTCATCATGTTTTCAAGTTTTCCGTGGAAAAATCATTCATCGCTTTGGTCAAATTTATTCCTAAGTATTTTATTCTTTCTGATGATAATGTAAATGAAACTGTTTTCTTAATTACTTTTTTAGGCAGTTCATTGTTTGTGTATACAAACATTACTAACTTTCGTGTGTTGATTTCATATCTTGCAATTACTAAATTTGTTAATTAGTTTTAGACTTTTTGGCAGTGTCTTTAGGGTTTTCTATCTATAAGATTATGCCACTTGCAAACAAAGACAATTTTATTACTTCCTTAATAAGGATGCCTATTATTGTTTTTTCCTTGCCTAATCATTCTTGGCTAAGACTTCCAATGCTGTGTTGAACAGAAGTCGTGAGAGTGGTCATTCTCTTATTTCTCGATCTTAGAGGAAAAGGTTTAAGCTTTTCATCACTGAGTGTAACATTAGTTGTGGGCTTGTTACATATGGCTTTGTTTTGTAGAGGTACATTTCTGATATACCTAATCTGTTGAGAGTTTTTATCATGAAAATATGCTCAACTTTGCCAAATAATTTTTCTGCACCTATTGAGAGGATCATCTGATTTTTATCCTGCATTTTGTTAATGTGATGTATCACATTTATTGATTTGAACATGTTGAACTATTCACAGCATCCCAAGCTAAATCCCACTTGATCATAGTGTTTGATCATTTTAATGTACTGTTAAATTCACTTTGCTAGTATTTTGTTGAGTATTTTTGCATCAGAGGTATTGGCCTGTAGTTTTATTTTCTTGTAAAGTCCTTTATCTAACTTTGGTGTCAAGATAATGCTGGCCTCATAAATTATTTTGGAAGTATTCTCTTCTCTTCAAATTTTTGGGGAGTTAATACAGATTGGTTTTATTTTTCTTTAAATGTTTGGTAGAATTCATCAGTGATGCCATTTGGTCCTGGGCTTTTCTTTCTTGGGAGATTTTTGATTACTGTTATAATCTTCTTATTCTTTACTGGTATGCTCAGATTTTCTATTTCTTCATGACTCAGTCTTGGTAGGCCATATTTGTTCTTAGAAATGTATTCATTTCTTCTAGATCATCTAATTTGTTGCTGAATAATTGTCTAAAGCAGTCTTGTATGATCCTTTATATTTCTGTGGTTTCAGCTGGAATGTCTCCACTTTCACATATAATTTTATTTATTTGAATATTTTTTCTTGGTTAAGCTAATTAAAGATTTGTAATTTTGTATATCATTAAGAAAATTAACTATTTCATTAATATTTCGATTGTTTTTTCTAGTCTCTATTTCGTTTATTTTTCTGTAACCTTTACTTCCTTCCTTTTGCTATCTTTGGGTTTAGTTTGTACTTTTTTATATAGTCCCTTGACATGTAAATTTAGGTTGTTTATTTGAGACATTTCCTCTTCATGTGCTTATTACTATAAATTTCCATCTTGAAAATAAAAGCTTTTGCTGTATCACATGAGTATTGGTAGGTCATCTTTCTATTTTCATTTGTCTCAAGGTATATTTTTAATTTTCCTTTTGATTTCTTATTTGAACCATTGGTTACTCAGGAATGTGTGGTTTAACTGTCACATATTTTTAAACTTTTCAAGTTTCCATTTTTTCATATCACTGTGATCAGAAAAGATACTTGATATGATTTTAACCTCATTAAAATTTTTAAGACTTATTTTTGTATCCCAACATATGATCAATCATGGAAAATGTTCTAAGTACACTTGAGAAGAACGTGTATTCTGCTGCTATTGGATGGAATGTTTTGTATATCTATTAGGTCCATTTGGTCTACAGTTTTGTTCAATTGTTTCCTTACTGATTTTCTGTTTGGACGATTTATTCATTGTTGAAAGTGGGACGCTGAAATACCCTGTTATTGTTGTATTACTATTTTCCCCTTATGTTATGTTAATATTTGCTTAGTACACTTAGGTGCTCCAATGTTGGGTGCATATATATTGCTCCTCTCCAGAGGTCTGAAGAAACCTTAGAAATCTGATTAGTTCCCTTTCGACAAAAATGGGGTAATGTTGTCACATGTAGTGAGTGATGCTAGGTGAGGCAGGTTCCCAAAGACCTCTTCTTTAGTGTGTTCTTATAGCAGTCACTGCTAAGATGGCAGAGCACAGGCTGGAGCAATTGCAGCAGTGACAGAGCCACCTCCATGTTATCTGGCTAAAACGGCCCCTCCAGCACTCAATACTGCTTCATGATGTTATGGTCATGGCTCCTCAAATATCTAAGTGCTTCCTGCCTCAAAGGTGGACCAGTAAAAAAAAAAAAAAAAAAAGCAGCTTAAAGGTGACAATCGAGCCCCACATCTAAATTATACCACAGTGCTAGGCAGAGAGAAGGAATCTGAGCTGCTTGGCGATAGCCTCCCAGGTGCCTCAGTTCTGCCTCTACAGAAGTACAGGCTGTGCCAGAAATTAGTCCCCTGTGTCCCCATCCCCAGCCTTAAAGTTTGGTTAAGAAACAATTGCCTGGCTGGGCACAGTGGCTCAGCCTGTAATTCCAGTACTTTGGGAGGCTGAGGTGAGAGGACTGCCTGAGCCCAGGGAGTTGAGACCAGCCTGGGCAAATTGGTGAGACCTCGTCTCTATAATAAATCACAAAAACTAGCCAGGTCATGGCAGCGTGCGTCTGTAGTTCCAGCTACTTGGAAGGCTGAAGTGGAAGGACCACCTAAGCCCAGTAGGTCAAGGCTGCGGTGGCTGTGAGCGTGCTACTGCACTCCAGCCTGGTTGACAAGAGTAAGACTCCAACTAAAAAAAAAAAAATAAAGAAAAGAAAGAAAAGAAAAGAAAGAAAGAAAGAAACAACTCTCTGCCATGGGCCTGTTGCTCTACCTGACTATCTGCCTCCCATCCCTGATTACTGGTAGACAGATCCCAAGCCACAGAGGTCCAAATAGGTACCCTGTCAACATTCACACGGTGACAGTTCCTGATGGACACAAGTGTTATTCCCTCCACCCCTTGCAATGAGCCTGCAAATGAGTTTGAGTGCTCCACCATCCTTCACCCAGACCTCCCAAATTTCAAAATTAAACAAAATTAGGAATTAGGTCAAGATTTATCTATATCCAAGTGACCAAGGGTCTTATGCCAAATGTCAAAGTGTAATGGGGAGGGTGGGGAAAAATGTATTTCTTGACCCTTTTGAATATGAGTACACAGGTGACTGTGGTCCCACAATTCCTGGCATCAGAATCAGAAAGAAGTAAATGATGTTATCCACTTTGGGGTCTGAGGTTACACCCAACAAAACCCTTGCCCAGGCCCAGCTATGGGTCTCTTCTGTTCCTACAAACATCCACTGTTATGGCTCCATTACAAACATGTTTTTAGTACAGATAAATTATGTATGTGCCCTCTCACTTTACATATTCTAGAATATCCCCTATCACATGTTTTCCAAATATTGTCTCTTAATCTATGGATTATGGATTATCTTTTCATTCTCTTAATAGCATCTTCTGAAGAGCAGAAATGTTTAATACTGATAAAGTCCAACTTATCTTTTTTTCCCCTTTCATGTTCACTTTTGTGTATCACAAGGATTTTCTATGTTCTTTCAGAAGAATGACAATTTTAGCTCTTACATATGAAACTATAATCCATTTTGAGTATTTTTTAATGAAATAATGGGACATAAGACTCATGGTTCATTGTTTGCATACGGATATTCGATTGTTCCAGTTCCATATGTAGATGTTTCTCATTTGTTGAAAATTGAATCAGTCATACATCTGTAAATGTATGTCTGGAGTCTGTATTCTGTTCTCTATCCTTAGGTCAATTACATGTTTTGCAATTATATTGCTTCATAGTAAGTCTTAAGATCAAGTAGTTTAAGTCCTCCAACTTTGTTCTTATTCAAAAATTATTTGGCTAGTACAGGTCCTATGCCTTTCTATAAAAATTTTAGAACTAGCATGTCAATTTCTTCAAAAAAGTCTGCCAGAATGTTCATTGTCATTTCTCTGAGTTCATAAATAAACCTGAAAAAAGTGTGACATAACAGTACTAACTCCTGTGATCCTTGAACACTGCAGATCTCTCTATTTACTTAGGTCTTCTTTGGTATGTATTTTTCTATTGTTTTGTTTTCAGTATCTTTATCTTTACAGAGTTTCTCCTGTGATAGCACACATTCTGCTCTTTCATTTTTATTCAACCTGATAATCTGTCTTTTGATCAAAGTGTTAAATTTGCTTACATTTAAAGCACACAAATATACTAATAAAATTGCACCTAGTTCTGTCATTTTTTTGCTTTGCATTATGTTTGTGTTTTCATTTCTCTGTTCTTCCTTTGATACCCTCTCCTGTGCTTATTATTTATATTTTTGAATCCCATTTTAATCCTTCTATTGGCTTTCTAGCTATACTTCTTTACATTATGCTTCCAGTTATTGTTCTAGGAATCACAATATGTAAATCAAACTCATCCAAATCAATTTCAGTTTGATGTTGAACACTTAAGGTAAAATACAAGAACCCTATAACAGCAAAGTTCAATTCATCCTTTTACATGCTACTGTTGTCATACACATAAACATACACACACACAAAACACAATATAAAGGTATCAATCCATTAATGCAGTACTAAAAATGTTTGCTTTAAAATCATATGTCTTTGAAAATAATTAAGGAAAAAAAAAACCCGTGCATCAGAAAAAAAATTTCATTTTCTAGCAATAGTTTGTCTATTTGCATAAAATAGATTTTTATGCTACTATTTAAAACATGTATTTGACACCAATATTTTACTTGACATAACTATTAATATCAGAAATAATATTGCCTGAATATTTTTCATTAATATACTGTTTCGATTTTCACTTTATTAGCTATTTATTTTAAAGAAATTTATCATGACCATAATCATAGAGGAAAAAATACTTTTGTACAATCATGTTTACCTGCATTCTTCTTTTTCTTTTTTTTTAAATTTTTATTGTAAAGATGTGGGGTACAATTCAGGGTTAGGTATACACACATTGATCAACCTGCATTCTTCTAATACTCTCCAAACCTGTCTTCTAGCTGACAAACTTACCCCTTTCAATCAATTATCCATTGCTACTAAAATGACTTCTAAAATTAATCATTTTACTTATCTCTGGAATATTTTAGTAGCTTCCCATTGCCGTGCAATAAACTCATTCTCTTTAGCATTGTACACAAGGCAGTTCCATTCTTTTCTCTCCAGCATCATCTCATATCCCTCTTGTCAACAGTGCTCTAGGCACAGAGAATTGTAGTTCTCTGAACATCACTGGCTTCATATATAGTGAATACCTGGCCTTAACAACTTTAGGACTTCATTTATTCTTCAAAACTCAGGTCATATCACACTCTGGGAAGCCTATCATGATTTCCTTTCCCCTATGTGAAGTGTCTTTCCTAAATACTCCATGCTTAACACCATCATAATGTGTATAACCTTACACTATATGTTTGTTGATTAGTCTGTGTCCCAACAATATATTCCTTATAGGCAGGGTCTATGTCTTATCTTTACATGTGATACTTGACTACAAATACCAGTCACATAGAAGAGACACAAGAAGGAGTTGTTGAAAAAAATAGCTGAACAGTACATTTCCAAACTGCTTGGGTTTGCAAACTAAGCTACTAATTCTTATTAATTCATACTATATTCCTTAATGTATTCAACATGTATTTATTTAGCACTTGCAATGTACCAAGTATAGAGGAACATTACATTTTAATACTGAAAAGCAGACGATATATAGCAAGGTTTCCACCTATAGTGAATTTAAACAATATGATCTGAGTTTTAAAAACTTAATTTTTATTTTAATTATTGTTATAATCTGGCTTATTTTGTTAATATTATGCAACTTATGCTATTATACCAAGAATATGAAAAAAAAACACAGTGTGATTACATACCAGAGACACCATGGCCCAACCAGTCTTGTTATAGATGAACTCCAGGTTGTTCCTTCTCAAATAAAGCAAACCACCAACAAGCGACACTAAAAGAGCCAAAGCAATGGTGCCAGAGTAGTTGGGTGGTCTAAAAACCCGAATCTGCAAAAATGCAATGGAAATTTTAAAAGTGAAGTAAAATAATGTCTTTTTTCTTGACAATATTCTAGTTCTTCCAATCTTCAACACAAAGAATTCAGAAACTTGCCACCCTACTTTTCATACCTGACACTAACACCAATATATACCTTAAAACATCATGGTTGTGTAAAAAGAACTGCTCCTCATGTTAGGTGACTACACAAGCATATGAAAATCTTACTTAGATCACTCAACCCAGAGATGTTCTGTGTCATCCATGATGCATGGGATCATTTAGTACACGGTAGGGATAAGATGAGAGTGTAATAATTGTATTGTTTCAAATTGGAGCTTTTTAATGTGCTACTTTAACGGCTATATTGATATAAAAATCTACATACTATAAAATTCACCCATTTAAAGTGTACAATTCACTGGCTTTTAGTATATTCTCAAATATGTGAAAACGTCATCAGTCATTATAGAGCATTTTACTCACTTCAATCACCCATTTATCCCTCCCAACCTCCAGCCCTCATCTACTTTCTGTCTTTATTAATGTTTCTATTCCAAACTTTCATATACTGTGTGATCTTTTATGACTGGTTGCTTTCACTTAGCATAATGTTTTCAAGGTTCAACCATGCTGAAGCATGTTATCAGTACCTCATTTCTTTTTATGGTTGAGTAATAACCCTTTGTATGGATATACCACATTTTGTTTTTGCATTCATCAACTGATGGACATTTGAGTTGCTTCTACCTTATGGCCATTATGAATAATGCTGCTGTAAACATTCCTATAAAGCTTTTTGGAGGATATAAGTTTTCATTCCTTTTGTGTATATATTAATATTAAGGAGAAGAACGAAGGGTCACATGGTAACTCTTTAAAACAGTTTGAGGAGCTGCCTGTTTCAAAAGTGGTTGCATCATTTAGATTCTCACCAGCAGCTAGGGATGAGGGTTCCATTTTTCTACTTCCTTGCCAACACTTATTCTCTGACTTGTTGATTCTAGATATCCTACCTGGTGTGAAGTAGTATCTTACTGTGGTTTTCATTTGTATTTCTCTGATGACTAACAATGCTGAGCATCTCTTCATGTGTTATTGGTTATTCATTTACTTACAGAAATATCTATTTAAATCCTTTGCCCACTTTTAATTGGGCTGCATTTTTATTATTAAGTTGGAAGAGCTCCGTGTGTGTGTGTGTGTGTGTGTGTGTGTGTGTGTGTTAGATGTAAGTTTCTTATCAGAAAAATGATTTGCAAATGCTTTCTCTAATTCTGTTGACTGCTTGTTCACTTTTTTGATGGTGGTCTTTAAAGCATAAAAGGCCATGTTTTCAGAAATATACCTAAGTAGTATAAGCTTATGATTTCCATGGTATAAACAAATCTTGGTTTTAATAATGTTCCCTACTAAAAGAAACCAGGACTTGTCAAAGAGATGGCTAATTGAGTTCTGGGCAGCATAGATAGGTAGATACAAGATGGGCCTGGAATAAATTCTTATCAGAAAATAAAAAGGTGCTTAGAAGAAAATGATAGAGGTATGTCACAAGGACAGAGGAGTCAGCATGAAGAGGCTCCTATTAGTCATATATAGAACAATTTTAGCACTGAAACAATTAAGAATAAATTATAAACCACTAGAGGAAAAATATTTCTTGTATTTATTTTAGGAGAGGTCAGTCAGGCATAGCCACAAGAGACACAGGAAAAGTTCAGGAAAAAAAACCAAACTTGATTACACTCACAGGTCCCAGGGGACAGGAGGCACGCCACACAATGCAGGGTCAGGTGGTAAAGACACTAGTGTGGTCGGGTGGCAGAAGACAGGAGCAAGAGGAAGATATAAGTTACTACCACCGTTGGAGTTTCCACAGGAAAGACACGGCAGGTCAGAATGAACAGTTTAGAATGGCCTAGTTTAAATAACTTGGATGGGCTGTGGGATAGGGGTCATCTCTACTTCCCTGATCCCTGGCTCTGGGATGATGATGGCAGAAAAATCTTGTCTCACAGAGTGTATGGGCTAGAGAGAGGAAATATAGCTCTGGATTGGTTAGTTACATATCAAAGACGTGCTCCTAACTGTATAACCTATAGTTATCTCTAAGAACTGGCTAGCCACAGGGGGAACAGTCTCTCCTCAGCCAGAAGGTTTCCCTAAGACATTAAAACATCGTATACAGAAAATATAAAAAAAATTTACAATACAAAATGCAACCCATGATAGGTAGATAGAAGATTGGCAGATAATAGATGATAGATAGATTAGATTGATAAGAGCACTTGCTTACAGAAGAAAGCTGGGGCCAACTAGAAAAATGTGGGATGAGCTAGAACTTAAATCATTATTTTGCAGCCATCATGGTGAAAAACTACATCAGGAAAACTTAATTAATGAATGCTAAATCTAAGAGAAAATGTTCAAAGAACAGGATATCTACTGGAGATCTTAAGGTATCTCCACACAGAGAGCTTAATAATCACAAAAAAGGAGAAAAATCAGTAATTAACAGGGTACAAACAGGAAATGACTAGATATTCGAAATTAGTATCACCTACGAAAGACAGAAAAACATTATGTGCCTATAGAGGTGATTTAAGAAAAAAATGATCTATGTAGTCTTACAGTCAAGAATGCGTAAGCCAAATTCAATCATGAGTAATCATCAGACAGATCAAATGAGGATCATTCTATTTGAAAAGTGGAAGAAGACTATATTCTTCAAAATGTTAATATCTTTAAAGGATAAAGACAGGTGACAGAAATGTTCCAGATTAAAAGACATGACAAATAAATTAAATGTCTAAATCTAGACTGAATCTTATAGTGAAGATGGGAAAACGTTACAAGGGATATTATTAGATCATTTGACAAAATTGTAATACAGATATCTGTAGCTCAAGTGAAAGTATTGTATCAATGTAAACACATTACATTTACCAAGACATTAAAAAAACACAAGAATTAAAAAATAAATAAGTTTAGTCATCAAACTATCATTAAAACTTATGATATAATTTTACAATAACAGTGATAAAATGAGAGACAACCACCTTGACTCCAAATAATGTTTACATATTATATGCTATGGTAAAAATAAATATTTTTGTATTACTTCTAGTGTGAATGTACTTTAACTGGTTACAATTGTTTACTATCTAAAATATTGAAAAGATTACAGGAAAAATAGTGATAAAATCTCAAAACAGATATTAACTACGATCAACATTTTCATTTATTTCCTTCCATAATAAATTGTTTATATCAATTTGTATTTATACACATACCTTAAAACAAAATTCTAGATCATACTTTAAATATTATTTTTCTAACATACTTTTTTACTTGTTATATTTTCAGATTCATTCTATGAGAAATATTCTTGCTAATCATTTTTTGGCTATGACATAGTACATGTACTTAGTTTCTTATTTTTAAGCATTTAATTTCTTTCCAATTTTTTCAACTAAAATAAACATTTTTAAAAGTTTCTAAGATTAAAAATTTAAGTAATCCCTGATTACATCCTTTGGTTAAATTTCTAGAAGTAGAACTGATAAGTTACCTAAAATACAGACATGACACATGGTGCTAGAATGGCTATACCAATTTATAGTATCAAAAGCAGTAAATGTATTTTTTCATATGGCTTTAAAGTGAGTTTTATCCTTTTTTATTTGTCCCAAAATACACAAAATTACATACCTTGCTTATTAACTAAAATTTGACTACTAATAACACTGGCCCATTTTCAATATGCCAGGGTGCCAAAAAAAATGTATACACATTTAAGAGATGTTCATCATAATCAGAAGTGTCTGGATGCTGAAGGTAACCATTTTGAACACCTTTTGCAATTGCAGAAGTCAAAAATGATTTGCATTCATATTTTGTTATTGGTATATATTGAGTATTACAATTTTATTAGTGTTTTCCTTTCTTAAAATGTATACATATATTTTTGGCACCCTCTGTATTTGTAGTCTCTAAAATTGCTTTGTGCTTAACTCCTGTCCTTTTTAATGGTTTTCAAAATATCAATGAACCATTATTCTACAAACCATGTGAATTCACTTAACAGTCAAAGTTCAGCTAACTGCTTATACCTATCAAATACAGTTTTCTCTTTGCAAGGAGAAATATCGATCAAGAAATAAAAAAAGCATTACTGTGGCCTTATTACAACCCTCTGACAAACCAAGCTAATCAGCCTATTACTAAAACTGTGGGGAATAAAAACATACGTGAATATCCGTTCTGTCAGCAATCCACTTTGCTAGTTGTTCAGCTGCAAATCCAATTCTTTGAAGGTCAAAAGTATCAGCTCTCTTTGGTCTGCCTTTTGGAGGAAAATGCATGAATGTAGGAGCAGAGTTCATGTTGAGCTGCAGAAGACGAGATAAAAAATACTAAATATAATATCATCTTAACATTCTTTGTATATCATTAATCTAACATTTTATGCTTTTTCTGCACAAATTTTGGAAAGATAGCATTTATTATGAAAACTCAAATAGCTTTCCAGAGTTCATTTGCTGTTTTTATTCATCTTAATGCATACTCAATAAAAAAGATTTTGTTATAAACTTGACAAAGTTCTTTAAACCTTCACATTTAACATACATCATTCATATTACCAGCTGTATTCTCTATATTTTATCAACCATTTCATTATTTTTCTTTCTAGAAGTATACAATTAGGGTAAAAAAGAACATAGCTAGACGTGCAAAAGAGAAATATTGCTATTTGGCAGTACATGAATTATTTCATTTCTTAAGTAGTTATTAAACAAAATGCACTAGTATTTGATTTTTTAAAAATAGCACTTCATGGAATTTCAAACAAATTATAAACAGATTTAACTCCTTATTAAAAACATGAAAACTTTACTTTTTGCAATGATGATGACTATACAAAGAGAAATCAACATTTTTGTTCTAAAGAACTTGAATTTACCAGACTTTAAGAGAAAGTCCCAATGATAGTCTTTTTTTTTTTTTAGTTCAACTTCTCCATTAATTCAATTATCTTAAATTGGTTTTATTTCAGAAATATTTCTATAACTAATTTCTATTTGAAACAATACTAAATAGAACATTACCCTAGTATAAATGATGATTGTTAACAATATGATATATAAAAACATATATAAGGTCAACTGGCATCAAGGGGCAACTATAAAAATATATACAAGAAGGAAAGGAAAGATGGCGGCTGAGCCAGTCAGACTGTGTGAGTACCAGTGTGAGTGAGTGACTGAGTGTATGGAAAATTTTGTGTATGTGCACTTGTGAGTGACTGACTAAGTGAGGGCTCGGGAGCAAACAGTCAGGGTTCTGCTGGTGAAGCAGCTTATGCTGTAGCTGCTCAGCTTGGACCCTAGTGATTCCCAGGAGGCAAAAGGCAAGTGTCATTTTTTTTTTTCTTTTTTTAAAATCAACAAAACCCTTCCTGGGAAGAAGATGCTGGGAGAGACTGACTAAGTGGGGGCTCATGAGCAAGTAGCCAGGGCTATACTGGTGTAACAGCTGGTGCTGCAGCTGCTCTGTTGGTCCCTAGTACTTCCTGGGACACAGAAGCCAAATGCCATTTTCTTTTAAACTGACAAGTCTTCCTGGGAAGAAGCAGTGGGGGAGACTGTTGCCTACAGGCTCTGCCTCACCACTGCAGAGCCTGGCCGAACACTGACAGCAAGGGCTGAAAAGGGAGTCTAGAGGGAGAGCCCCACAGCATAAGACTAAAGAGGCACTCTGCCACCATCTTAAAAACAAGCCAGGAAAATGCTCTGATTTGCTTGCCATGGAGCAACAGACCCAATCTCTGTGACTGGCAGATCAACTAGTTAGGGGTTGATCGTAACCCAGCGGGAATATCCTGAAAGCACAAACTTCTGAGGGACATGACGAGTGCTGAGTCTCAGGCACCAAACCCTATACCTTGATCCAATTGTGGGATAAAGGGTGTGGCCAGAAAAGGATGAGAAAGAACTCCAAAGAGATCACAGGGGATACACACACATACCCACTGCATCGTCATACAGACTGGTGGTGGGGAGTGGGTCTCAGGGAACTCATTCCACAATCAGTGAACACGGTGATTTGCAAGTAGGTTCTGAATCCTAGCTCCCTATCATATCCCTTATCCAACTCTCAAAACTACAAGAGAAAGCAAAGTTTGCCACCCATAGTCCTGTTTCAAATTAGAACAAATCCAGAGCCTGGATTAGGGAAGAACAGATCACAGAGCAAACATCAGAAGAGAAAACATATCCCGCTGCCACTGAATAACAGAACCAAAGAGAAAAGAAAGAGATCTGTCATGAATGAAGAAAAAGCAACAGAAGACCACAGGTAATTTCAAGTGTAACAAAAGAAAACTCCTGAAAATCACACTCAGAGGCGAAACATGAAAGTCACCAATGACTGGCCCAGAATACAACAGGGGTTAGGGAATGGATGGAAAGAGTGAATAAGACCCAAGAAAGACAAGATGCAACACTGAAAGAACTTGCAACAGAGCTTTTTAACAATAAAAAAAAAATTCATCCAGGAAATAAATAACAAGATGGCAAGCATGGAAAGCAGAATTAATCAAGCAGAGAAAGAATCTCAGAACTTGGAGACTGGAACATGAAATTAACCCGATCGGTAAAAAACACAGAAAACTCAGAAAGAAAGAACAAAGACTACAAGACGTGTGATTATATCAAGAAGTCGAACCTACACCTGACTGATATCCCAGAACAAGAAAGGGAAACAAAGAACACCTTAGAGCAAGTATTTGAGGAGATTATCCAAAAAACTTTCCCCTTCTCACCAGAGATGTGACCAGCCAACCACAAGAGATACAGAGAACCCCCACAAGACATCAAATGAGAAGATCAAACCCTAGACACATAGTAATTCGCCTACACAAGATAGGCAGAAAAGAAAAAATCCTAAAGGCAGCAAGAGAGAAAGGACAGACTACCTACCAGGAAAACCAATCAGAATAGCAATGGATCTATCAGCAGAAACAATATAAGCAAGAAGGGACTGGAGTCGAAAACTCAAAGTCTCAAAGATAAGCAATTTCAACCAAGAATTTCCTACCCAGACAAGCTCAGCTTCATCAGTGATGGAGAATTAAAATCCTTCCCAGACATACAATCCCTAGGAGATTATAAAGCTTCCAGACTAGCTCTACAGGAGACACTTAGAAAGATACTAAGCACAGAAGAAAGGAAGAAAAAAAGAAAAAAAACAATGACCACACACTTCCAAGAGAACAGCAGAGCACAGAATCAATAGAGAATGCATCACAACAGCAACCTTGAAAAAACACAAACATGTCAACAACAAAGCTAAAAGAAAACAAAGAAAAATCTTTAGAAGAATCTCATGACAGGATAAACAATCACATTTCAATAATCAGCCTGAAAGTGAATGGAATAAATGCACCACTGAAAAGACACAGCATGGCAAACTGGATAAGAAACCATGACCCAATTATCTGCTGTATCCAGGAAACTCATCTCACTACAAGGGATGCACACAGACTCAAAGTCAGAGAATGGAAAATGAGTTTCCAGACAAATGGATCACAAAAGAAGGCAAGAGTTGCGATCTTAATATCAGACAAAACAACCTTTAAGCTATCAAAAATTTAAAAAGATACAAAAGGACATTACATAATGATAAAAGGTTCAATCCATCAATAGGAAACATCTACCCTGAACATATATAAACCCAACACAGGAGCACCAGCATTTATAATGCAACTACTAAGCAAACTAAAAAGAGATATTGACTCTAACACTATTATAGCTAGGGACATGAATACCCCACTAACAGACCTAGAGGCCAAAAATCAACAAGGAGATCCAGAACCTCAACTTGACACTCAACCAAAAGGACTTAAGAGATACCTACAGAATATTCCATCCAGCAAACAAAGAATATACCTTCTACTCACCACCCATGGAACGTACGCCAAGATCAATCACATCCTCAGTCATAAATCAAGCACAAATTCCATAAGGTTGAAACTTTGCCATGCACCATCTCAGACCACAGTGGAGTAAAAATAAGTAACACCAACAAAACTTCCCCAAAGCCCACAAAGATATGGACACTAAACAACAAGATACTGAATGACTTTGAGTTAACACTGAAATCAAAACTTAAATTAAAAGATTCCTGGAAACAAATGAAAATGAAGAAATATCTTACCAAAACCTCTGGGAGGCCACAAAAACAGTTTATTTCTAAAAGAGTAATTACATCTCTATGAACACACATCAAGAAAATGAAAAGATCACAAGTTAACAGCCTAACAAATAACCTAAGGGAGCTAGAAAGACAAGATTACAAAAACCCTAACTTTAGCAGAAGAATCTGGATCACCAAAGTAAGACCCCAAATATGGGACACAGAATACAAAAATATCATAGAAAACATCAACAAAACAAAACGTTTGTTCTTTGAAAGAATTAACAAGATCAATGGATCCCTCCCCAGAATAACCAAGAAAAAGAGAGGAAAAGCATAACTAAACACAATCAGCAATACAAAAGATCAAATCACAAATGACCCCGAAGAAATACAGAAGATTATCAGAGATCACTATGCACACCTGTTTGGAAACAAACTTGATTACCTAAATGAAATGGAGGACCGTCTGACATAACAAAATCTCCCAAGGTTGAAACAAGACATTGAGACAGTAAATAGAAGAATAAACTCTTCCATAAGAAAACTACCTACAAAAAAAAATCCCTGGACCAGACTGCTTTCCAGCAGAATTCTAAAAAATGTACAAGGAGGACCTGACACCAATCCCATTGGAAGTATTCCAGGCAATTGAGATAGACAGAATTCTCCTCAAATCATTTTACAAAGCTAATATCTCACTAACACCCAAACTGAGTAAAGAACCAACAAAAAAGAGAACTACAGGCCAATATCCCTTATGAACACACATGCAAAAATACTCAACAAGATTCTAGCAAATCGGATCTAAAAACACATCTCAAAAACCATCCACCATGACCAAGTAGGCTTCATCCCTAGGATACAGGGCTAGTTCAACATCCACAAGACCATAAATGTAATTAAATAATTCAACAGATGTAAAAACAAGAACGACACGATTATCTCATTAGATACAGAAAATGTTTTTTATAAAATCCAGCATCCCTTCTTGATAAAAACCCTCAAACACTTAGGTATAGAAAGAACATATCTCAAAATAGTAAGTGCCATCTATGATAAATCCACAGCTAACATATTGCTAAATGGACAGAAACTGAAAACATTTCCCCTGAAAACTGGAACAAGACAAGGTTACCCACTCTCACCCCTCTTGTTTTAGTTCTGTTTCTTTTCTTGCTGTTCATTCTTTACCCTAAATTTTTATTAGTTCTATAGAATTCAGATTTAACCAGTATCTGTAACAGTTAGTTAGTTTGGGGAAGGAAGGGGGAGGGTTGAATGCCATTATTGCTAATGTTATGTAATAATAATAGTAACTACTTAGTATATCTTTCTATGTCGGGCACAAAGCTAGACACATTTACATATATTAGCATCTTATTTTATTCTTCCCTACAGTTCCATGAAAAGGTACTATTATTTGCCCTCTCTTACAAAAGAGAAAATAGAGGCATAAAAAGATAAAGGTCATACAGCCATGAAGTGGTAAAGTTGGAATGTGAATTCAGGTCTTCTGACTCTAGACACTTCATTACCACTATATCATAATACTTTCTAAATTCTTTCTCCTTGAATAAAAAGTAATTATTTTTTCTTTTTTTAAGTTTTATCTTATTATAGAGATGTGGGCTACAAGTGTAGGTGAAGCTTGAGCCTCCAATTTGCCCTCACTTCCCCTGGTAAAGGATCAGGTACCCTTTGTGTTGTTACATACCCCCCTTTCCTTCCTCCCTCCCCCGGCAGTGTTCAGTGACTTCCGATTTCTCCCTTGTGCTACTGTGATCAATGTTCAGGTCCCACTTATGAGAACATACGGTATTCAGTTCTTTGTTTCTGTGATAGATTACTAAGTATGATGGACTCCAACTCTATCCAGTTTGCTGCCAAGTCCTTAATTTTGTTCTTCTTTATGCCTGCAAAATACTCCAATACTTCATCATATATGTACCACATTTTCTTTATTCAGTTCACTTTCGAGGGGCAGTAGAGTTGGCTCCATATTCGTGCTATTGTAAATAGTGTGGCAATAAACACGAGGCTATAAACATGCACTGGTGGCTTTGCCAAAGATGAATTGGTTGAGAGATCAAGATTTTTCTTCCGGAATCTCTGTCCTGTTTCATTGGTTTATGTGCCTATTCTTGAACCAACACCAAGCTGTTTTGGTTACTGTAGCCTTGTAGTAAAGTTTAAAATCGGAAAGTGTGACACCTCCTACTTTGTACCGTTTGCTGAGGATTGTTTTGGCTCTTCATGTTCCTGTTCCCACATGAATTTCTATATTGTCATTTCTTGTCTGAGAATAATGATGTTGGTAATTTGATGGTTACTGCACTGAATCTGAAGACAGCCTTGGATAGAATGGACATCTTGACAATATTGATTCTTCTCTTCCAAGAGCATGGAATGTTTTTCCATTTGTTTGTATCATTCTTGATTTCTTTGAGCAGCATTTTGTAGTTCTTGTAAAGATCTTTTACTTCTCTCGTTAGATAGATACCAAGGTATTTCATTTTTTGTGTGTGGCTATTGTGAAGGGGATAGTGCTTTTAAATTGGTTCTGTCTGCTTGTTGCTGGTGTATAGAAATGCCATTGCCTTTTGCACATTGTTTTTGTACCAAGACTTTACCAAAGTCAGTTATCAGTGCCAGAAGGCTTTTGGCAGACTCCAAAACCCCAAGATTCCATATCTTGGGTTTTTAAGATATAGAATCCTATTTTCCACAAAGGGAGATAGCTTAACTTCCTCTTTTCCTATTGGGATACCCCTGATTTCCTTCTCCTGGCTGATTGCTCTGGCTAGGACTTTCAGCACTATGTTGAACAGGAGGGGTGAGAGTGGGCATTCCTTGTCTTATTCCCATTCTAAGGGGGGATGCTTCCAATTTCAGCCCACTAAGTAAAATATTGGCTGTGGGTTTATTATAGATGGCTCTTACTGTTTTTAGGGATGTTCCTTCTATGCCTAGGTGCTCAAGGGTGTTATCAAGAAGGGATGCTGGATTTTGTTGAACGCTTTTTCTGTGTCCAATGATACAATCATGTGGTTCTTGGTTTTACAGCTGTTAATGTGCTGGATTATGTTTATGGTCTTGTGAATGCTGAATCAGACTTGCACCCCTGGAATGAAGCCCACCTAGTCATGGTAAACGATTCCTGAGATATGTTTAGAATTTTTGCGTTTATGTTCATCAAGGAGATTGGTCTTTCCTTTGCTTGGTTTAGCCTATTCCCAATAGTTGTTACTATGTTATTAATTTCAAGGATGGGGCTCTTTATTTCCATTAATTCAGAATAGACTTTTATGAAGTTGGCCAACTCCTCTTTCGGGTCCTGTACAACTTCTTTGTGTTTCGCTTCATGTTTCTCTTGATTTCTTTTCATTTGTGCCATTCATTCTCTGATGTCTGTGGCCATCAACTAGGGCAGGTCATTCTGTGGGGTGCTTTTTCATGTGCTGTTTCATTAAAATCCTGAGAGTTGCTTGTGTTTCTTTCTTGATTCTGCCTCATTTTATTCGGTGTGAGAGGGAGGAGCTCCACCCTGCGGTAGGTTCTTTTAACTGCAGATTTTCTCTCTCACTGCACAACTAGTTGAGACAGTTTTCAGCCCTGTTGCTTGTGATTGATGGCCAGTGGGGAGGGGTGAGCTATCCCAGCTTATCCCAGAATCTTTCACCCCTCTCCCTCACTCAATGTGATCTCAGCTCCTATACATATGTGGCAAGAGAACGGGGCAACAAGACTCCCATTCCCGCCTTTTTGGTCTCTGTGTGCTCAAGGAAACCCCTGCTGGGTGCGGGGAGTTTCTACACGTGTTCAGGGTGCCTCCTTTAATTGGTGGCTGGACCTCCACCCTCTGCCCCTCCCTGAAAGAGAGATGTTGGTCTGTTGCTCCACCAGGTGCCAGCTATGAGCATGTCTGTTAGATTCACCCCAGAGGTGGGCCTTCCCCACTCAGGCTCCCCATTATACCTGGGCTCTGGCGGCCACTACTGCAACCCCACCAGGTTTTCTCCCTCATGAAAGCAGTGTTTCATGCATTTGATGGCATTGGTGAACCAAGTCAAAGCATCTTATAATCAATCACCCTTTTCCTTCTCTGATCAGATCTTCCTTTTCTGTGTGTGCTTGGTGAGAAGCAGGGAATGAGGGTGTGCCTGGAATTCCACGCCTGCCATGGCTTTTCTGTGGGCTCAGAGAGACCTTTGCTGGGTTCACAATGTTTAACCCGTCTGTAAGTGCTTAGGGTACCTCCAACTAACAGCATGAAATCCCTACTCTCTGTCTTGCTAGGTGAGAGTGGTGCCAATCTGCTGTTCCACAGTGGCCATCTTGGCTCCTCCCCCAAACATTTTTTTCATAAACAATTTTTTACAAAAATTTTGACCAAATTTAGTAGGAGACTAAATTATTTTTTAAAAATCCCTGTAATATGGTACAAACATTACACAAATTATTACATATAAATTAAGATAGATGATAGAAAGATAGAAAGAAAAATAGAGATAGGAAGATACGTAGAGAGATAGGTAGAGAGAGAGAAACAGAGAGAGAGAAAGAGAAAGAGAGAGAGGGAGAGAGAGAGAGAGAGAGAGAGAGAGAGAGAGAGAGAGAGAGACATAGATACACAGATACATAGATATATAGTCTGTGAACGTCAGGAGTCTATCTTACTCTATTTCCCAGCAGTGGGTTTACATGTAATGGACAGTTAGTGATGTTGGTTAAAGTGAACAAAACACACAGTTGCCTTTTTTCCTGTGCTTCTCCTCTTTGAGACTTTGCTTATGTGTCCCTCATTGACACACAAGAAATAACTGCAGCTCTCATGTAAATATAAGAGTAAAATGGAGGAAGTGCCCTCATCCTCACTCCTTGCATTAAAACAATCAGAAAATACATATTAAGGCCTAATGTTCTAGAATCTTAGAGTGAAAAAACAAAACTAATAATGTAAAGCCTTTTTTAAAAAAATTAAAATGCACAACTTCCCCAAGGCTACACAAAGCAGGGCACAACACAGACCTATTTCCTAGCCCAGAGCTCCTTCCCACACGATATTTTTTAACCCACTGGCCTATCATCAGATACTTAGCCTCAGCCATTCCTATGGGAATCACATATAATTGAAGTTCCTTTCCCAACAAGTCCCTAACAAGCCAGAAATTACCAAGTTTCTTCACTTGTTATTAATATTACCTTCCACACCATACTACTGCTGACAGAGCTCTAAAACATCAATTTACAGAGTACTTCAACAAAACATGATTCGAAATTTAGTTGGGGAAAAGAAAGCTTTAAAAATATTTCAGTAGTTCTCAAGTGAGGCAAAATACATACTTCCCCATTTTTGTAGATTCCAATTCCTCATAAAAATCATTAACTGCTATAACTTTTATGCATTCCTGCATTTAAAAATAAAAACTCTTATTGCTAAGCCAAGGGCTAGGTTTTAGAAAAGAAAGAGCAGTGCTACACTAGAAATCTTGCTGAATTAAAATTAACCTGAGGAAATGTTTCAATTAAAAACAATCTTGATTTCAACTCTCATATCTATGCCAAACATAAAAAGTTATGTCTGAAGCATATAAAAGAATTCAATAATTCTAACCAGATTTCTGTAGGATTCTATATTAGCAACCTAAAGTTAGTACTCAACACAAGGTAAGTTCATTATTCCACAAAGTTCTTTTTAAATAACTACCAACATTTAAAAAACAGATTAAGTTTCATATAAAGAATTCATTTTTTTTCCCCCACCCACACCATACTGCCTTCCCAATAATGACACCAAGGGTAAGATGCATGGTGTGTTTGCCAATTCTTAGTTCTTACAGTATTTAGAAACAAAGTAAAACATGTGTGTTTCTATTAAATATCTGTTTTAATGATAGACCAAGAAAGACACTGTTTTAATAAAATAGGAGAAGGCATATTTATTTGTGAAAGTGAATAATATACTAAGTACAGACTTAGTATATTAGATATAATGAAACAAAGATAATGTACTATCGACAAAAATAATGTAACAAAGATATCACAACAAAACTAAACTAACCCAACCCACTTTCCTCATTGAGTTTACAGGTCTAGCCAGGGTCAATATTTGGGCTTAAAGACCATGCTCTAGCACTCAGCTTGAACCCAGATGACAATTTGTCAATATGATAGAATGCATTCAAGTATAATGAAGAGCATTTCCATCTCATTGATAATCTCTAGACTCAATTCTCCTGAAATGCTATAGAATTTCTTGGACTTAAATAAATGACATTTGACTCTTATAGCACTGTAATTTTTATAAGGTTATTTGAATTCTTTTTTCAAAAAAATTTATGATCATATTATCATGATGATGATGATGATGATGATGATGTTAGCGTCCTAGTTTGTAAGCTGTTTATAGGGAAGAACTAAGTAAGTTTTTCTTGACAGTTTACTGTTCCCACTCATAGGCACACTCAATACTATCTGCAGACTGAACACAAAGAAACACCCTAAAAAGAAAAAATAAATTTATGGGGGAAGAAATAAGTAACAGGAAAAAGGAACTGAAGGCAAAAAGAAAAAATTTATCTTATTCAACTAGAAACTGACAAAGACAAATAAATAATCAATATGGTGGCAAATAAGCAAAAATAATCACAAATGGAGATTTACAATTAGGCTAGATTTCTTACAGAACTACATGCTTTTCCCTGATCTGGTAAAGAGATGTGAGGAAAGACTAAATAGGTCAACATACCCAAACCAATCAACACTTGGTACTACAATACGTGTTGCGTTTTAAAGGGAATGATCAAGTGGCAAAAATATAAAAAAACTTAGTAACTGCAGGGTAACAGCATAATAAGAGCTATGACCCTGGAAGCCAGATACTCAGTTCTGCTGAGTTCAATTTCTAGCTACAAATTACACATTTTGTAACATTAGATGAGCAAAAATCTCTCCATACTTTATTTTCTCACCTGTGAAATGGAGTCAACAACATCTGTCTCACTGGACAGCTGTGAAATTAAATGAAAAAATACATACGAAGCCCTTAGAACAGTGCCTAAAACAAAAGTCCTCAATGTGAGCAATGATGATGACATACCATAACCATATAGATGACAAGTAGCAGTCTAATGTCAAAGTCCAGTACTTTGCTCTATAAAGAAGACTGTAAATGAGAGTTTATTGGTTCTGAAGATTGTATGTCCAAGATCAACGTAACAGCAGAGTTGGTTTCTGGTGAAGTTTCTCTTCTAGGCTTATGCCCTTCTTCTTGCTGTGTCCTCACACAGTCTTTTTCTCTGTGCACATGCAATCCTGGTGTTTCTTCACATAAGGACATCCATCCCACTGGATTAGGCCCCATCCTTAAGACCTCATGTAACTTTAATTACCTGCTTCAACCACAATCTTCAAATAGTCACACTGGGAGTTATGGCTTCAACATATGAATTTGGGGAATATGTTTCAGCCCAAAACAGAGAGAAAACACTTTTAAATAAATATTTAGTCATTTACATGTAAAATTCTCTATATCTGCTGCAGTGAAAAAAAAAAGGTTAAATAAAACCTGTGAATTTTATAAAAAATGTCATACGTTTGTGCAAAATACTATCTAAACCACATATAATCAAATACCAATATAAGATTAATGTATGAGCCAGGCTTGGTGGCTCAGCCTGTAATCCCGCGCCTTTGGGAGGCTGAGGTGAGTGGATTGCCTGAGCCCACGGGTTCGAGACCCACCTGGGCAACTTGGCGAAACTTCATCTCTACAATAAATAAAAAAAATCAGCAGGGCGTGGTAGCGCGCGCCTGTAATTCCGGCTACTCGGAAGGCTGAGGCGGAAGGATCACTGGAGCCCAGCAGGTCGAGGCTGCGGTGGCCGGGAGCGGCCACTGCACTCCAGTCTGGGCGACAGTGAGACTCCAACTCAAAAAAAAAAAAAAAAAAAGATTAATGTATGTAAACTGCCACTGCATGCTGAATAAAGCACATTTTCTTCATAAGGCAACAGGTAAAATGTGTTTATCAAACGTAGTGGCAAAAAGTGTACAATTATAATGATAACACTAGCTGTAATTATTTAAATCACAGAATTTGTTATAACTATTTATTGTATTTATTAACACATTCAATGAACTGTATTTTTATTTGGCAAGCAAACAAAAATGGATCAACCACAACCAACTGTGTTAAGTATATCACCAAAAGAAAATATAACTCTTTTTACCTGTTGAAAAACATCTGTCCCTTCATCATAGTCCACCATACTGAAGAAGAGTTTGTTACAAAATGCAGAGGAATAGCGCCAGGAGTTAGCCAGTATTTGATATTCTTCATTAGCCTGCCTGGTAAGAATAATGGGGCAGAGAGGAAACATGTAAATACTGACACATTAACAAAGCAGTTAATAGAACAGGTAATTCTAGGGCAAGTATTGGCCAATCTGTATACAGACTGCAAGTGAAGACTAGTTTTTTAAATATTTTTAATGGTTGTAAGAAAAAAAAAAGGAAGAACTATTTCTTGACAGGTAAAAGTTATATAAAATCCAAATTTAGGTGATCATAAGTAAAGTTTTACTGCAACACAGTCACATTTATTCATTTATACACAGCCTTTGGCCACTACTGTGTTATAAAGGCAAAACTGAATAAAGTAACAGCAACTGTTATGTGTCACAAGACTGGCCTGGCCCTTTAAATAGTTTGCCAACTCTTATAGTAGAGGATGAAAACATTCTGTGGCATACCCTACATAAATTAAATCTTCCAATAATTTTTAGTAAAAGACATAAACCAATTTTAAGAATATTCACAATTTAGTTTAACAGAATAACAAAAATCATAAGGAAATATACATTTTAAAACTGTAAATACATTAATACTGCACCTTTATAGATCGTTTACCTAAAAATGCATATAACAAACTTAAAAGTATGCAAAAAATTCTTTATAGCTTAAACCAGATGCCACAAACAAACTTGCCTCTAAGATGATATTTCTTCCTATTTGTAACCCATTTTTATCAGACATTTTTCCAATTTTCCAGATGATAAAGTTTTATATTTAGATGTCAGCAAAGAGTAGAAATAAAGAAAGGGCATTAGTGAAATGATATAAGCACATTAATAGAAACAAAAAGCAACAAATTATTGCTAAAGCTTTTTTTTTTTTTAAAGATAAGATTACCTCTATATAGTTGACTACTCTCAGGAGTTTATCTCCTTCCTCTCCCAAAAATGGAAATAAAGAAATACAAAGCCGGGCGCGGTGGCTCAGCCTGTAATCCCGCGCTTTGGGAGGCTGAGGTGAGTGGATTGCCTGAGCCCGCGGGTTCGAGACCTGCCTGGGCAACTTGGTGAGACCTCATCTCTACAATAAATCAAAAAATCAGCCGGGCGTGGTAGTGCGTGCCTGTAATTCCGGCTACTCGGAAGGCTGAGGCGGAAGGATCGCCGGAGCCCAGCAGGTCAAGGCTGTGGTGGCCGGGCGCGGCCAGTG
>CAUYQG010131508.1:0-20686 GCA_963574415.1 Tarsius wallacei
GTGGCACACATCTATTGTTCCAGCTACTTGGAAGACTGAGGCAGAAGGATCATTTGAGCCCCACAGGTAGTGACTGTGTTGGCCATGAGCATGCTACTGCATTCCAGGCTGAGCAGAAAGTGAGACTCGACTCAAAAAAAATTTAAAAAATTAAAAAAGAGAAAAATACACATAAAATTGTTGTTAACTATAGTCACCCTAATATGCTATCAAACATTAGAACTTATATCTTAAACCAGGATCGTGGTTCAGCCTGTAATCCTGCGCCTTGGGAGGCTGAGGTGAGTGAATTACCTGAACCCGCGGGTTCGAGACCCGCCTGGGCAACTTGATGAGACCTCATCTCTACAATAAATCAAAAAATTAGCCGGGCGTGGTAGCGGGCGCCTGTAATTCCAGCTACTCGGAAGGCTGGGGCGGAAGGATCGCCGGAGCCCAGCAGGTCGAGGCTGCGGTGGCCGGGAGCGGCCACTGCACTCCAGTCTGGGCGACAGAGTGGGACTCCAACTCAAAAAAAAAAAAAAAAAGAAAGAAATATAAGCCACATAAAAATAAGACTGTCCATTTTGATATCCATATATACCTTAACAGGAAAAAAAATTCAGAAAAATTAGTCCATTAGAATTCTGCAATGGCTTCTCAATGTAAATCGACACTTTAATCCCATTTTAGCTTTCTTATCTCTAAAAACATTCTCTCAATTTATTGGTATGTAGGATAAAGGCATACAAGCACTGAAGAATTATTTAATCTTCCTAAGGTTAATAAAATTATAAATAAGTTTTACAAATTAGCAAAACAAACAAAAACCATTGAAGCAGTAAGTGAGCATACAATGCCTGCCTGATGGAAAAATAAGTTGGTATTTATAGCAATTAACATAATAATAATTAACAATTGTTGAGAATTTACTATATGACAGTACTTTGCTAGACACTGCACATGCATTTCCTGGCAGAACTATAAAAATTCTGTGAACTAGACACTATTTTCATCCTTGTTTTATGAACACTTAGAAAAATGGTATAATAGCCAGTATCACCACAGTTAATAAATTATAGGAACTATGCTATCTGACTAGATTTACTACATAATACAGTATGAATGAGAGTTTGCATGCATGATTACAAAAATTGCTGGGATGTGCTTTAATGTTTTTTAATACAGTGAGACAAAAGAGGAAAGATGTGCCCCGTTAACATATGCATCTACTCCACAAGGTTATATTCCACTTAGAATTACTTGTAATATAAAAATTGAGATGTTTGGGCTTTGCTATATATTTAATAAGAATTCTTAACATATAAACTAAAACAATCTCTATAATATTATACTTAGTACTTATATCACAGGAGTACAACTCTATGCATTTAACAAAGCAGCAATATTCCAAAAGGTGGTTCCAAAACAAGCTATAATGACTGCACAAAGGAACTTGTGATCAAAAGCTTCCACATAGCTAAAATGAAGATTATATAAATAATCAAAGATCTTGTTGTTTCAGTTAATCTAGGGTATCATGAATAGTGATTTTGTGTTTTTGACTCTCTCTTTCTCCCTCTTAATAAATCTCAACAATTTTTTGTCAGTTATTCTACAGATACCAGCATACATTCTAACTCATCAAAGCTTGATATCACTTAATGCTTTTATATGTTTCATAAAGAAATTGAAAATGGGAGAAATATTAACATTATTCATTCCTTTGGATTAACATTACTCAGACTTATACTTTAAATTTTATAGTGTGATTTTATACAGTGAAATTTCAATTAAAATTTCAATTTGATTTCTAATAAGATTTACTCTTTTCAATGCTCCCCTTCCTCTAAATATCTCCAAGTTGCCATATTGACTTTTCTATTGCCTGAGAAAAAAATCACTTTAATAATTTCAAAATCAGCTCTTGTAGAGACAACATCTCATATTTTATTGTTTAATAGTGTCTAATTCATCTCATTTTTAAAGGATATTTTTACCTGATAAATAATGTAGAGTTGAAATTTAAAATTAGGAATATACCATTTCATTGATTTCCAGCAACTTTTCTTTTGCAACAGTTTGAGAGAAAAGTAAATAGTGTATATGATTTCTCTTAATTTTTTATCTTTAATTTCTACCAATTGTACTATAAGAGTCTGAATAGATGTGGTTTGATTTTTAATTTTGTTATTTGGTGTTATATGGATTTATGACTTCATCAGTCCAGAAATATTCTTAGCTATGATCTCTTCATATATTCTGCTCCTTTCTCTTCTCCCTTTCAGGCAATTACAATACTAGTTACAGTGCTATGGCTCTTCAAGAAGTTTACAAAGTGTGTATTATGAGTGATTTGGGCTTCCATATGATTCTAAACAAAATAATTTTAATAGTCTAATTCACAACTATGTGTTTTAATTAATTTTAAAAATTAATATTTTTCCTTGAGTGTATTTTAGAAAAAATACCATAAGCCCTCTAACAGTAATTTTTTAATCAACCTAATGTCACAAAAAATTTTAATAAAAGAATAATAAAAATACAAAGTTAGTCATTGAAATAGTTGTTTTTTGTACACTAAAATAATTCAGAAAATAAAAGGAACATTTGATTTTCATGAAAAATAAGTAATCAAAATTGTGTATTTCACACTAATTTATATTTAATAGTTGCATGTTATTTTCTTGGATCAATGTCTATGCCCAAAATTTGTATCAAATGTAAATTTACAATTAAAAAAATTTTGATATGTTAGCTTTGTTTTTGAAAATAGAATAAAGGTAATTCTCAATTTTTAGTAATAAGTTTTAGTACACTCAAGAAGCAAAACACTTTACTTGACAAAGCCCAAGCAAAAATAATGCATAATTTTTATTTATTTAGTGTTTAGAATTTTCTAAAATATAATGTAATTATTAAGAATTCATGGGCCAGGCATGCTGGTTTAAGCCTAATCCCAGCAATTTGGGAGGCTGAGGTGGGAGAACTGCTTGAGCTCAGGAATTTGAGATCTGCCTAGACAACATAGCAAGATCTCATCCCTACAAAAAATTTTAAAAAATTAGATATGGTGGCATATGCCTGTAGTTTCAGCTACTTGGGAGACTGAGGAGGGAGTATTGCTTGCCCCCAGAAGTTCGAAACTGTGTTGTGCTATGGTCATACCACTGCACTCCAGTCTGGGCAACACAGTGAGACTCAAACTCAAAAAAAAAAAAAAGAGAGAGGAGAAAAGAAAAAAAATGGAAGTGATTTATATCTAGAACTTGTTTTGAAAACATAAAAAGAAAGTTTTGCAAGAAATTAAGCTAAGCATTGTCAGTAGAGTTATAGCTGTTATTTTGATAACTTGATAATAATAAGACGTATTAATCAAAATATTTCATTTTGTATTTCACACATTTCATTCAAAACTATTTTGAAAGAATCCACTGGAACATTTTTCAGACCACTTAGTATTTTTTCTAAACATGCATGAAATAATATAAAATATTTTCCACATATTAATATGGTCATTTAAATAGATTTAGTGGGCTGGTCACTGTGGCTTATGCCTATGATCCCCTCTTTGGTAGGCTGAAGTAAGAGGATTGCCTGAGCCCACAGGTTCGAGACCAGCCTGGGCAACTTGGCGAGATCTCATTTCTACAATAAATCAAAAATTAACCGGGCATGGTGGCGTCTGCCTGTAGTTTCAGCTACTTGGATGGTTCAGACAGGAGGATCAACTGAGCCCAGCAGGTTGAGGCTGTGATGGCCAGGAGCATGCCACTGCCCCCCAACCTGGAAGACAGAGTTAGACTCCAACTCAAAATAAATAAATAAATAAATAAATAAGTTTGGTAGCTGAATAGGTAATTCAGGAAATAGAAGCTACACAAGATAATACTGAGTCAGAGAATGAAGATAATTATTTTTCTTATTCCTACACTATTTTTCATAATTAATATAATTTGCAATACAATATAAATATTTGGCCAACACCATTCTTTATGAGCCTAAGAATTTTCTCTAATTAAAGCAAAAGTGTTTAAGCTGCCATCATAATTTTAGTATGTCCTGAGTTTTTTTCATGTAAATAGTTGCATCAAAACTTTTTTTCTTTTATTTTTGCTAAACCAAGTATCACTTTCACTAAAACGTGAATAAACTACTTTACTCTTTATTTACTCATTCTTTCATCCATTTGTTTTATAGACATTGGTCTTTCTCTAAGCTGAGAAACTATATATCACCTTGATTAACACTACATTGTTAGACATGCTAGATTCAAATCCAATTTCTTCCACGTAATAGCTGTACATCAGGCCAGTTCTTATTTCTTTTTACTGGAAACAATGTCAGTAATAATAACTTTACAACAAATCTGATGTTTCAAGTTAGGTATCAATAAGGCAAGATATGCAAAATGGTGGTAGCACTACCTGACATTTAGGAGGCTCAGGATAAATATTTGTTGTTTTTTTGGTTTTAAAAAATAAACAAACATGTACACAGAGCCAAAAATGACAGTAGCTTGGTTAATAGGAAGTCTTTGAAAAGAGTAGTCAGTTGCTGAAATATAATACAAATACTACTGTAAGCACCTTACAAATTAGTGAAGTATGTGTGGGCCTAGTAAGTTTCTAATAACTCAATGGCAAATATTTAATATGAAATAAGGAGGAAAATTATGTAAATAATTGACAACCCACAGGCAATCTTTAATTTCTTTTTTTATAAAGTAAATATATCACTACCATGTACAATTATTTTAAGAAATGAATAAAGACGGGCGCAGTGGCTCGCGCCTATAATCCCAGCACTTTAGGAGGCCGAGGTGAGAGAATTGCCTAAGCCCATGGGTTTGAGACCAGCCTGGGCAACTTGGGGAGACCTCATCTCTACAATAAATCAAAAAATTAGCTGGGCATGGTGGCAAGTGCCTGTAGTTCCAGCTACTCGGAAGGCTGAGGCAGAAGGGTCACCTGAGCACAGCAGGTCGAGGCTGCGGTGCCCGTGATTGAGCCACTGCACTCCAGCCTGAGGAACAGAGTGAGATTCCAACTCAAAAAAAAAAAAAAAAAAAAAAATTCCAATGATAATATCCTACTCAGTGGGATAACATCAGAGGTATTGACAATATGATCGGGAACAATGGAAGGGTACCCATTATTTCCTTCTTTTTTTTTTTTTTTTTTTGAGTTGGAGTCTCACTCTGTCGCCCAGACTGGAGTGCAGCGGCCGCTCCCGGCCACCGCAGCCTCCACCTGCTGGGCTCCAGCCATCCTTCCGCCTCAGCCTTCGAGTAGCTGGAACTACAGGCGCGCGCTACCATGCCCGGCTAATTTTTGATTTATTGTAGAGATGAGGTCTCGCCAAATTGCCCAGGCGGGTCTCGAACCCGCGGGCTCAGGCAATTCACTCACCTTGGCCTCCCAAAGCTCGGGATTACAGGCTGAGCCACCGAGCCCGGCCCAACGTTTCCATTATTATTCAGTATTTTGGGGAATTATTTCATATCTTCAACAATATTCTGGAAGTATTAGCCAATATTATTAGACTAAATTAATTAATTAATTACATAATGATGTTTAAGAGTAAGCAGATTATATGTACCATCTCTAAAATCTCCAGAGTTTCAATGACACACCTCTCTCAAACAATAGCATAGTTTAATAAATTAACAGATTAATAAGTAACACAAATTCAATAGTCTTCTCATACACTCACACACAGACACACACAAACTAGTTTGGGAATATAATGAAAAATAAAAAGTCTTTTTACATCAGCAAGAAGAAAACATGATACTTTGGTTCAAACTTAACAAGAAATGTAAAATACCTATATGAGAAAATGTTTAAAACATTTCTGCAAAATATTTAAGTAAAATTGAAAAATGTGGGAAAAAAATTCATTATTAAATAGAGTAATTCGATATCAACAAGGTGTCAGCTTTCTATGTGTTAACACCAATTTTAATAATATAAGTAGGGAGTAGAATAATGGTGTCCTAATCCATGTTGCATAACTATAACAGAATATCTCAGACTGAGTAATTTATAAAACAAAAATAAAAAAGCAGAAGTGTAATTGATTCACAATTCTGAAGGCCGGAAGTCCGAGATGCTGGTACAGTCTATCTTATGCCGCTTCAATTCATGGCAGAGCATGAAATGGGAAGTGGACAAATGCAAAGAGACACATCAGAAGGACTGGGCAAAATAATTTATTCACGAAGGCAGTATCTCCATCACCCAAACACCTTCCATTAGGCTCCACCTTCCCACACTGCCATACCAGGAATCACACTTAACATGAGTTTGGGCAAAGGCAAATGCACCTAAACCTTAGTAGATGGTTACCAGAGACTGGAGGTGGAGTAGTTAATGGTAAGATATTGACCAAAGGGTACAAAGTTTTCTTAGACAGAAGAGACACGTTTTTTAGATCTATTTCACAGCATAGTGGTTATAAGGAATAGTAATGTGCTGAGAGTAAATGTAAAGTGTTCTCACAGCTGAGTATAGTGGCTGATGCCTGTAATACCAGCACTTTGGGAGGCCAAAGCAGAAAGATAGCTTGAACCTAGAAGTTTGAAAACAACCTGGGCAACATAGGAAACCTCACCTCTTCAAAAAAAAATAAAAAATAAAAATCCAGGCATGGTGGTGTACACCTGTAGCCCCAGACATTCAGGAGGCTGAGGAGGAAGAATCACCTGAGTCGAAGAGATCTAAGCTGCAGTGAGTTATGATCATGCCACTGCACTCCAGCCTGGGCAACTGAGTTAAACCCTAACTCAAAAACAAACAAAATTTTCACCACAAAAAAAAATAAGTGTACACAAAGATGACTAAATTAATTGTCTTGATTTAATTATTCTGCAATGTCAAAATATTATATTATACCGCAGAAATATATATAATTAGATTTTGTCAATGAAAACAAATTACACAGAAAAAATAATAGTTAGAAAAGTACTTAGAAAAAGATTACTAAGTGTGACAAACCTATTGCATGTAAATGCATACTACAGACCCATAATTAAAACAATATATTTGGAAATGAACAGAAAAAAAGACCAATGGAATGGAGTAGAAATTGCATGAATACAGAAATACATATGTGCATATAGATACACAAAAAATACTATATGAAAACTGGGGCATTAATGTACACTTTAATAAGTTGTTCTAAGACAACAGAATGGTCATTTGAAACAAAGGGAAAACCTTATATGTGAACTCAAGTATAAGAAAAATAATAAAAGGATCAAAATCAAAATATAAAAATTAAAACTATACAAGTACTTGAAAACATGGTGGAATTTCTTCTCTTTCAAACTATGTTTCAAAATCCAAAATAAATTCAGTCATGAATATTAATATTTAAGGAAATACTAATACATGTGGTGATTTTTAATGATGAAGCAATTAAAAATTAATATCAAAGTTAATGAATAAAAATTATTTGCAACATATATAAAAGATAGATGAACAAACTTTACATACATATAAAGAACTCTTAAACATTGAAGGACAAAGTACCATAACTCTGATGAGCAAATGGAAAAAATTAGGGCAGACAATTTACCAAAAATTATATGAAATAATCATTAAACACATAAATACGTGTCAACTTTATTTAAAATTGGAGAAAGACAAAACTAACTGCACCAACATTCCACTTCAAACTTCCCTCACTGGCAAAATGTTTTTTTAAAACTGACAAATTTTTTAGTGACACTATGGAGAAATAGGCAATCATATGTTGATGGTGGGAATGCATACTGGTTAAAACAATTTGGAGTGAGATTTGTCAAAATTTAACATGTAAAAAGAAACAAAGAAAAAAAGAGTTTTCTATACATTGATTCAATTGTGAAAATAAGAACATAGGCATGATAAGCTAGAAATACCAAGATGGCATAGATACCTACAGGGTTTGATTAGTAACCATGGAATGGAAATGCGTATACTCAGGAATGCAGTAGAATGGGTAAAGGGATAATGACAGTATTCGGAGTATAACTTCTTGGTATATTTCCGAGTTTTAGAAATGTTTCACATGCTCAAAATCTAAACAAGCAAAATGAACTAGCTAAGTTCCTCAAATAGAATACCAACTAAAACAATGAACCTAACTTTATGAAAAATTTTTTAAAAAACCGTGAGACTTGAGGATCAAAGAAAATAAAATAGATAATTTTGGATAATGATATTTGATTGCATATTTGAAGGCTAGAGACAAATTATTTTTATACAAATATTGTACTCTAACTAGTAAGTTTGTAATCTATATTCTATAGATTACTAATTCTGGAACCAATTTAGGTGTTTTGAGTTTTTAGAAAAATAAGTGATTATATTTTGGGTAAAGAGATAGATTTAACATTGTCTAAGAAAATACTTACAAATAAGTAAAAGAGATGGGCTAGAATTAATCCCATGTTATTGGAAAGAAATCAAAGCAGTCAACATGTACATTTTGCTTTATATGAGTACGTGCGCGCGTGTATGTGTGTGTGTGTGTGTGTGTGTGTGTGTGTGTGTTCTGTTCACTGAGGGAATCTAAAGGCAATGATAAGCCAGGACTATTGAGTATGTCTAGCATTTAGTTCTTGGTTTCTGAAAATAATTCTTCAGTAAAAAGGATCAGGTCTAAATGTAGAAATGGCTAAATTCAGAAAAAGTAGAAGACTAAAAGTATAATTAATTTTATTAGAAATTAAGGTAAATATAAATTTTAAAATAAATAAAAAAATTGAGAACTATCAAATGATCACTACCAATATGAATAGCCTCCCAATGGTTCAATCTAAGTATTTGAGCCACAAATTAAATAATGGTAATAATGTATTATAGCCTACATAAAAAAAATCTGAGTCCATATTGATATGAATAAATAATTAAATAAACAGGAAAGAACATTTATATCTTAGAATAGAATCTCAGTGAATAAAGAAGCAAATGATAAAAAAAATTATACTTTAGCAAATATCGTTTTTAGATTTGTTCCAAATAAGCATGATGAAAAACAAGATAGTTACATAGTTTAAGATATACCCTCAAATATATATGAATGACAAAGAGGAAAAAAAACTACTTTACAGTGGTAAGTTTGTCAGACACCATCTAAGTATACGTTTATATTTAGCATCTGTAGTATGAGACATAACCATCATCAAATGTTTCCTAATATAATGCTTTGAGAAAACCAACACACTACTTCTATGGTATTCTTGCCAGAACTGCACAATCTAAATTTAATTCTGAGAAAATATCAGACGTACCCAAACTAAGAACATTCTACAAAACAATTGGTCAGTACTATTCAAACTGTCATGATTATAAAAACCAACAAATGAATGAGAAATTGTTCCAGATTTAAGGGATGTTCAGGGAATATGGCAACAAAAGGCAACAAGTGATAAGTCATTGAGAAAAAGTTTATACATTGAGCTACATAAAATTGACAAATTTTGCATTACAGCACCCCTAGGATCATTGCAAACATTAAATAAAATCAAGTAGCTCGAAACCAAGAGGAAGAATAATCCTGGCCAACACTCACACATTTACTAAACACTTATTATTTGTCAGACTCTGTTGTAGGATAGATGTATGTATAAATATATAAACATACATGGAGACAAAGAGAGAGAGAGAGGAGAGAGGAAAGTAAATCCCATGAGCAAAGTCAACAACAAATTGGCAAAAATATTTACATTGAACCTAACATAAACAGGATTAATCTTCCGAATATATAGAAAATTCTTACAAACCATTAAAGAAAAATTCAACCCAGTGGGGGTGGGAGGATATATGAATGCCACTTATAAAAGAAGGAACACAAATCTATCTTGGAACACATTTGGAAATATGCTCACCATTGCTAATCATAAAAAACTCAAGCCAATTTTGCTTGAAATAGAATGTTTGCTAAACAAATTGGCAAAAATTCAAAAGATATATAACTATCAATAAGCATACGAAGAAAAAAATATTTTGTACAGATGAATATAAGTTGTAACAATACACACAAACACATGTGAAATTTGAGCAAATCATTCTACTTCTAACATTTGATTCATTTATTTTTACCTATACCATTTTGAGCTTTTATTCAAGCCAAGGTATAACAACCTTCATTTAGAATTTGGTAATTAAAGTTCTGTTGTACTTGGACTAAAGATATATTTACACAGTTTAAAATATGTGTACATGTTTATTTTGGAACAGTTAATTGTCCATTAATAAAATAAAACTAAATAAATTATGTCCTACCATTTTCAGAATATGGTGTAAGGTAAAAAAGAATAAGGAGACCATATAAATACTGAAATGAAAAGATCCCAATCTGGTTAAGTGAACAAATCAGAATGTACAGTGGTCTTTAGAGCATATTTCCATTTATTTAAAAGCAAGCATAAACAAAAAATGCATATTTATTTGTGTCCAATGGCATGGTTTTGAAATGTCTATGAAAAAGCCAAATAAAACAATGATGATGCATTCTCTAGGAGAGGGTAGGTGAGAAATTCGTCACTATGACCAGATTGTAAGGAATTCTTTTCACTGTATAATTTCTCTTTGATCTTTCTATCCTGCAATACATTATCTATTCAAATAATTAAAATTATAATCAAAGTAGGAACAATCTTATACTGTAATGAAATAAAATTAATAGTCTCGTTAATTTTATGCTATATATTTTTTTCTAAATAAGAGACTATAGACCTTCAAATATCTCTTATGGTAACTTACAGAAGATATGAAAGTCAAGTGTGTATTTAGTTCATATTCTTAATTACTAGAGCTAAATGAATATTTTTATACATGCTGTCTCATTTTCCTCAGAGATCTACATTTATCTTATTTTATTTTCATTTTGATTCCTCTGTTTTAGACCATGGAACATTTGTAGCAATGGGACTAATAGGGAATGAAAAGTTAGAGTTGACCACTGGCCTTCTCATCCTAACTCAAGTCATTCCTGAGTTTTGACAATATCATATAAATACCATACTTAAATATAAATTATCATTTTAGTCTTCCTAATTGCTCTAATGTGGGTTGATATGGCTTTATTAAGTACTGGTGGAAAATTAAGTAAAATTATGTTTAAAAAACATAAGAAGAGGTCACTGACATGGAAGTTGCAGACTATAATTCTGGTTCACAGGGAACTGTGATCTCTCCATACCACAAGATATACAGTGTAGATGATAAACTTTGTGAGTACTATTATGCTAATAGTTACTGCCAAAAAGTTCAGCATTTGACCTGGACTTGTTCATGAATAAATATAATGTTGTACTGAAGCTTCTTGAAAGCTAGTATTTAATCCCTGTACCTTGAACAGTATCATTCATTAGGAACTTTTTGCAAATGTTAATAATTCACTTGACTAAAACAGAAATCTCACTTGAAATTCAATGAACACAAATTACTCTAACTGCTTAATAAGTAGAATTATTAAGAAATATGAGAAAAAATTAATTAGATAAATGTCAAGTATATAAAAAGTTAAGACATTAGGTTCATTAAACATAATTTTTTTCCTATTGGTTCAAATTCAATGTGGAATATGGGTCATGCTATTTATCCATATTTCCTTGCATATGCTTATGTTAATAGAGTTTCTTTAACCCCTTGGTTGACTTTAAATAATCTATCACTTTAACACACATTATTAAAAATACTTGGCTGGGCGCAGTGACTCAGCCTATGTAATCCCACCACTTTGGGAGGTCTAGGTGGGAGGATTCCCTGAGCCTGGAGGTTCAAGACCAGCCTGGGCAACTTGGTGAGACCTCATCTCTACAATAAGTCACAACAACTAGCCGGGCATGCATCTGTAGTTCCAGCTACTTGGAAGGCTGAGGTGGAAGCATTGCCTAAGCCCAGCAGATCGAGGCTGTGGTGACCATGAAAGTGCCCACTCCAGCCTGGGCAACAAGATTGAGACTCCAACTCAAAAAACAAACAAACAAAAAACACCTAGTTGTAAGAAAAATCATATTAATACAATATAGTATAATGATTCATCCTAGGCAAAGACCGAAAATATTATCATAAAATGTTAAAACTGATTATCAAATTCAACACAGCAATTTCTCTGCTGAGAAAACTGAGCCTGAGAGACAGTAAGTGACTTAGTAAAACCCAAATAATTAGTGAAAATGCCAGTTTAGTTTTGACTTTGCTGCTAAACACATAGAAATAAATCTCAGTAAGGTCCAACATCGTTGGGGGGAAATACCATGTCCCTCACTTTCTTAATAGGGCAACTAGCAATCCACCAAGATACCATTATTGAACTTTTCAAAATAGAGCAAAAAGGTCTTAATACCAAAATCATTGTCTTCACCTCCTTTTGTTAGAATGTGTACCATTTAAAATTCAGGTATTGACAGTGTAATAGTGCTACAAAGTAAAGCCTTTGAGAGATGATTAATTAGGTTGTGAAGGATACTTCCTCATTAATGGAATTGGGGATCTATTAAAAGAGTCTTTAAGCCACTTTGGACTAGCTCACCCTTCCACCTGCTGCCATGTGAGAACACAACAAGGTTTTCAGCAGACCAGATGTTGGCATATTGATGGACTTCTCTCCCTCCAGAATGGTAAGACATAAATGTCTACTCTTTGTAAATTACTCAGTCTTAGGTGTTAAGTTGCAGCAGACCAAATAGACTAAGCCACCAACAAACTTTAAGTGTGAAGAGGGAAGAGGCATTGGCGTAGACATTTTAGGGGTGCTATGTTTGCTAAAGGATACTGTCACCCTCTGTGTAGTGAGCAGGATGGTAGTTTCATTATCGCCTTCCTGTAAACAATAGAGGGAATCTTCTGGGAAGATTATCTAAAAAAAAATTGAGGGTGCCTATAAAAACCACAAAAAGGCATTTTCTTTTCTATTTCTAATCTGAGGGTATGATACTTTAAAATCTCATCTTGCTCATTTCAGAACAGGGGGAAAAATACATTACAGAGAAGTAAAGAGCAGAAAGATGGGCTGATCCTAGAGATGCCACCTCTTCCATCATATATTTTAGAAAAGGACATATAATGTTTTGGTGGATCAAATAAAACACTGTGAAACATAGCTACAGTTGAATAGTATCATAATACCCGAAACAAAAGATGTCAATAGGTAAAATCTTCTAATTGTAAGAAGTTAGGATAAAATACCACTGGTGGTGGGAACCGAGATTGAAATTTATAAAAGGTAGAAGAGGCTGTGAAAACACCAATTCTTCCACAACAGCAAATTGGGCAGTGGGTAGTTTTACAAGTACCCATTATGCATCATATATGCACCCGACAAGAGAACAGCACTAGAATGTTTATCACTCAGGAAACATCTGCAGTCAATCAATATAAGCCAGAAAAAGTAGCCATGAACATGAAATATATTGCATTATCATATTCCTCCCTATCAAAAAGATGTTTGTTCACTAGAACAGTGTCCAGGTGATTAAAAAAAGAATTCCAAGTTTCTTGAGCCAAAATTTAATCTGCATTGGAAGAAAGGGAACATTTTAGATATGTTATATAATTGAATAGACTGTATCAGAATTACTTTAATAGCTTAAGTGACTTGAGAATAGAATAATATGCCAAAAAAATCATACCTTTAAATAAAGCATATTCATTATCTATAAACGCTTAACGATTTATTCCCAATTTAGAAGCCTAAAACGACAGAGATTTATCATCTCACTTTCTGTGCATCAGGAATTGAGTTGTTTATCTGAGTAATTCTGACAATGTGTCTCATAAAGTTGCAGTAAAGATTTTGGTTGTCACTCTTCTCATCTGAAACTTTGATTATGACTAGAATACATGCCTGGAAAATGGTTTGATTGGCAGCAATCCTTAGATCCTCACTAGATGTGTCTCTCCATAGGGCTGTTAGAATATCCTCATGACATAGCAGGTGGCTTCCCCCAAGATGAGACATACCCAAGAGATTTACGCCACAATATCTTTTTTCTAATCTAGACTTGGTAGTCATATGTAATCATGTTTCACCTTTTTCTATTTATTAGAAGTGATTTAATAATTCTAACTCTTGCTTGAGGATGGGGAATTAAGTTGTACTTTCTACAGTGATCATTACTTTGTGAAAATATGTTAAAGCCACCACATATATATTTTTAAATAAGAAGAGAAATTCTGTTTTATCTCCTAAAATGTTGACAGACTGATTATATTTATATGTATTGAGTTTCTCAACTCTTATCCTCTTTAACCATCCTGCTACATTTGAAATTACTAACATATCTATTGTATTTAAAATATCTTCATTATACCATGCTTTTATAATTTTTCACTTACATGAAATATGCAATCATTTTGAATAAACTGTTCTGGAAATATCCTTCTTCTGAGAAAGCTCATTCGCTCTACAATATTCTTACACTGTTTGAAGGGGATAATGAGTGCAAATTCACCTAACAGTTTTAACTAAGAGCAGTACACATGTTTTTTTTCATAAAGAGGGAGATGTTGCCTTAAGCATGAATATATACTGATTCCAAAGCAGTGGCAAATAAATTGGTTACTTATTTAGAGGTACAGAAGAAGTAAAAATGCAAGAACAGTGACAAGAAGTTGTAAGACTCATGTATTTCTGTATATGAATAAACTCATAGCAATAGAGATACAATACATGGAATTTTATTTCATATTTATGATCACCATATTAAAAATAATTTTTTGCCTAAAATAATCTTATAGTTTTCCATCATTATATTAATGTGGTGTTTTATGTTGACTATTTACTTATTTCTAACCACCCTTCCATTATTGGATTAAATCTAACCTCGCTCCCTACAGAAAAGACACAAAATAACTGTGTTGAAAGATAGCCCATTCCTTGCAGTTCAGTCAAACTGTTTTCATGGAACCTCAGTGCTTATACAATGGCTTTTTACATAAGGTAGATAGAGTGGCCGAGATGAACATTGTGCATGAGCTCAAAAATATGAAGTCTGTCTCACCCATAATTATTCAACCATAGCCTCTTTTGAGGGCATAATTTGCTAGCAAATACCAATGCAGATATTTCAGTAAAACCCCATTTTGTGGAGAAGATCATCTGGGCACCTGGAGAGGAGTCAATGGGCTGGTAATGAATCATCCTTCCTAATAATTACACCAATTATGGATAAACATTTTCCCTCTCTGCCTTAAATGTCTGAAAGCAAGCAATCACAATTAGAACTTACAGAACTAAAGTATTCTTCAAAAATGTTTCAGACTATTTTATAGCAAAAGACATATCAAAATAGATTGATAATGATAAATTGTATTGGTCATACACAGGAATATTTATTCTGAAGCATGCAATCTGAATGTGTTATGAAACACTGGTGGATTGGTAAACACAGCTAATGTTGTTCCACATAGGACAACATTTCTTCAGTATGGAGTGCTGACCCTCCAGAAATGTGATATATCTAATAAACCAAGAACTGATATATTATGCTATGTCTCCAGTAGCTAAGATGCAGAGGTCTGAGGACCAATAGGTAAAAGTAGTGAGACCTTTTCAATTTCAGTCTAAACTATCCACTTTAGGACAGTGTACATCCCATACCTGCAGATTCATACTTTGACACCTTGGAGACACACAATGAAATATGTTAACGGTCCCATTGAATTTAAGCTCTGAATATGATGTGGCCACTTTGGAGTTCTCATGATAGCAAGCCAGGCCGCAAAGAGAAAAGTTACTAGTTTGTGGTATTTAAAATGCATTGTACTGTGGTATTTGAACCTGATTATTATAAAGATTTATATGGGCAAGGAGGCTTTTCACAGATTTCTTAGGGTTTTTGAGTTATAGAATCATATCATTTACAAAGAGGGATAACTTGACTTCCCCATTTCTTATTTGAATACTCCTGATTTCCTTTTGTTGCCTTGTTGCTCTGGCTAGGATTTCCAACACAATGTTGAAGAGAAGGGATGGCAGTGGGCATCCTAGTCTAGTTCTCGTTCTTAGGGGCAATGCTTCAAATTTCAGCTCATTGAGCAAAATATTGGGTCATAGATGACTCCTACTATTTTGAGGAATGTTTCTTCTGGGTGCTCAAGAGTTTTTATTAAGAAGGGATGCTGTATTTTGTCAAATGCTTTTTCTGCATCTAATAATATAATTATGTGGTTCTTGTTTTTACATCTGTTGATGTGCTGAATTATGTTTATGGTCTTGTGAATGTTGAACCAGCCCTGCATTCCAGGAATGAAATCCACTTGATCATGGTGGATGATCCATAAGATGTGTTGTCAGATCCAACACATCTATAATTTGCTAGAATCATGTTGAGTGTTTTTGCATCTATGTTCATCAAGGTAATTGACCTGTAATTCTCTTTTCTTTTTGTGCCTTCACCAGGTTGGCTTCATAAAGTGAGTTGGAGAAAATTCCTTCTTTCTCAGTTGCCTGGAATATGTTCAGTAAGAATGTTTTCAACTCCTTCTTGTATGTCTTATAGAATTCAGCTGGGAAGCCTTCAGGACTGGGTTTGTTGTTGTTGTTGCTGTTGCTGTTGTTGTTATTGTTGTTGGTAAGTAGATTTCTTGTGCCTGAGTTAATTTCCTTAATTGTTATTGGTCTGTTTAAAGTGTCAATTTCTTCTTGTTTCAAACTTAGGAAGCTATATGATGTCAAAAAGTGCTCTATTTCCTTTAGGTTTTCTAGTTTATTTGCGTACAGTTGTTCACAGTAATCTCTGATAATCTAGAATTTTTTCAGGGCCACTTGTGTTTTCATCTTTTGCATTTCTAATTGTGTTTATCAAGACCTTCTTTCTCCTTTTTTTAAAAAATCAATCTTGCCAGGGCACTGTCAATCTTATTTATTCCTTCAAAAAACCAGTTTTAGGTCTTGTTGATTCTTTTTATAATATTATTGTTTTGTAAGTCCTACAACTCTGATTTTATCTTCATGATCTGGATTCTTCTGTTGAGGTTAGAATTTAAGTATCTTGTCTTTCCAGCTTCCTTAGGTGGGACTTCAGGCTGTTTACTTGTGATCTTTTTGTTTTCTTGATGTGTGCATGCAATTATATGAATTTTCCCCTTAACACTGCTTTCATGGCATCCCAGAGATTCGGATAAGATGTGTCTTTATTTTCATTTGTTTTCAGGAATGTTTTTATTTCTGTCTTAATTACTATGTTGACTCAGAAGTCATGAGTTGTTTAAAGCGCATGTCTTTTTGTGTTTTGGAGGGATCTTGTTAGTGGCAATATTTATTTTTATATCTCTGTGATCTAAGAAGATGCGTGGTATTATTTTAATCTTTTGACATTTGCTCAGGCCCAAGCATGTGATCTATCTTGAAGTATGTTCCATGTGCTGATGAGTAGAAAATATATGCTATACTTTTTGAGTGAAATGCTCGGTAGATGTCTATTAAGTCCATTGGATCAAGTGTTGAGTTAAGGTTCCAGATCTCCTTGTTGGATTTTTGCCTCAATGACCTATCTAAAGCTGTTAGTGAGGGTATTAAGTCTCCTATTATGATTGTGTGGAGTCAGTGTCCTATTTTAGTGTGCTTATTAGTTGTCTTATAAAACCCGGTACTCCTGTGTTGTGTGCATGTATGCTTAGGATGGATATTTCTAGCTGGTAGATTGAACCTTTTATCAGTATGTAGTGTCCTTCCATGTCCTTTTTAATTTTTGATGGTTTGAAGATTGCTTTATTGAATATTAGACTAGCTAAACCTGTTTTCTTCTGTTTTCCAATCATCTGCCCGTTATCGAGCCTCAAACCTGTGTGTGTCTTTTGCAGTGAGATGAGCTTCCTAGAGGCAGCAAACTGTTGGATCTGTTTTTAATCATTTGCCATTGTACATCACTTCAGTTGTGCATTTAGTCTACGCATGTGCAAATTGATTATTGATATGTGAAAGTTTATCCCTATCCTAGAACTCTTATGGGGTTGCTTTGTTTCCTTTTAACTGTTGCATTTATATATTATTGTGTTTTCATTCTTGTGGGTGCTTGGCATGCTCTGTTAACTCTGTCTTTGCCTGTACTTTTGTGGGGTGCATGGTTGTTGTTGTTGTTCTTCTTCTTCTTTTCTACATGTAACACTTTTTTAAGTGTCTCCTGAAGGTCTAGTCTGGAGGTTGCAAATTCTCTCAAGGATTGGATATCTGGGAAGGATTTTAATTCTCCATAACTGATGAAGTTTAGCTTGGCTGGGTAGAAATTTCTTTGTTGGAATTGCTTATCTTTAATAACATTAAAAATTAGATTCCCATCTCTTCTGGCTTATAGTGCTTCTTCAGGTTAGTTTGGATCGATTATGATGTGTTTTCCCTGATAGGTAGTCTGGCCTTGTTTCTTGCTGCCTTTAGGATTCTTTCTTTCATGCTTACTTTTTGGAGTCATATTTCTATGTGTCTTGATCATGATCTTTTCATGTAGCATCTTGCAGGGGTTCTCTGAATCTCTTGCACTTGGGTGGTTGTTTTCTCTAGAAAGATGAGAGAAGTTCTCTTGAATGACCTCATGAAGTCTTTGTTCCATGGTATTTTCATTTTCCTTTTCTGCTCTGGGGATACCAATCAGACATAGATTTATTTTTTTGATCAAGTCACACAGCTCTCATAGGCTTTGTTCCTTCTTCTTGAGTTGTTTTTTTTTTTCCCCCCCTGTGTTTTTGACAGATGATGTTAGCTCCAGATTTTGGTCTTCAAGGTCTTCTTTCCCCTGCTTGGTTGATCCTGTTCCTAATACCTGTTATTTTGTTCTGATTTTGAGTATGGAGCTCTGTATTTCCATTATTTCGGAGTAGACTTTATTGAAGTTGGTTAACTTTGTTTTTACTTCCTGTACAATTTATTTGAGATTGGCTTCATGTTTCTCTTAGTTTCTATTGATTTGTGTCATTAATTCTCTGATTTATGTGGCTTTCAACTAAGGCAGGACATTCTGGGGGCTTTACATTGTACTCTGGTTGTTGCTTTTTCATGCTCTGCCTCTTTAAAATTCTGAGAGTTGCTTGTTTTTCCAGTCTTTCCTCATTTGTGTGATAATTCCTTTACTCAGTGAAAGAGAGAGGAGCTCCACCCTGTGACAGGGCTTTGTTACTGTGGCTTTTCTCTCTGCTGCTAAACTAGTTGGGCCAGATTCTCTGTTCCTATGGCTTGAGGGAGGGGGTGTGGAGTGGAGGGAGTTAATTGACCCAATGTATCATCCCAGAATTGCTCACTCCCCCCCCCATGTGATCTAAGCTCCTGTACATGCCTAGTTCACTGTGAGAGGATGGGATGCCCAGATTCCCACACCTGCCTTTTTGTTCTCTGTGTGTTCATGGAGATCCCCCCCACACACACTGGTTGCAGGGAGTGTCATCCTTCCAAACATTTTCAGGGTGCCTCCTTTAATCAGTGGCTGGATCCCCACTCACTGCCCTGCCCTGCACGAGAGGCGTGGGTCTGTTGCTCCACCAGATGCCAGTAGTGGGCATGTCAGTCAGATTCACCCTGTAGGTGGGCCTTCCCCATATTGGCAACACTCTCCATGCTATCTAGGCTATGGTGTCCACCACTGCTTCCCAATCAGGTTTCCTCCCATGTGAAACTGATGTTTCACACACTACTGGGAGGGGGTGAAATGATTCACAGTGTTTCAAAATCACTCACCACTCTCCTTTTTTGAACAGATCTTCCTTTTCTGTGGGCACCTGGTGTAGACTGGCTGCTGCAGGGGAGTGGATAGATAATGTGGAATTTTTTGCCTGCCATGGCTTTCTTGAGTCTGTGCACACAGTGAGATCTTCACTGGTTTCACAGTGATTAATCCATCCAAAAGTGCTCTGAGTAACTCCATCTAACAATGACATTATCCCAACTCTCTCTTGTAGGTGAGAGTGATTCTGATCTCCTGCTCCACAATGGCCACCTTGAGTCCTCCCTCAACTTTGTTGAGCTTTTTAAACAAATCATCATCATCATCATCATCATCATCATCATCATCACATCATTGTCATCATCTTGACGATCATCTGCTGTAATCCATGGGCTTAATTATAATCAATAGTTATGATAAAGGTTAGATGTAGGCACCAGACTAGGCTCCTTACTTAAAAATGACTCTGGCCTCAGTTGTGTCAATCATAAAATGTGAAGAGTGTGATAAACTTAAAGTCAGTATGGATAACTGTAATACATGAAGGGATGCCCTATAATCATCAAGTAACATAACAAGTAGTATCTAAGTAAAATGGATGCCATAAATTGTGGCCATTTCCTATAAGACATGGCTTTGTATTAGTGGCATGCCATAGACCCCCTCAATAAATACAGCCTTTCCTCATTATTTGTAAATTTTATATTTCTATATTTATCTACTCACTAAAATTAATGTATGAACCACATATCTGTTTTTCATTTTTTTAAGTTGACAGATAAAATAGTATGCATTTAGCCGGGTTCGGTGGCTCAGCCTGTAATCCCGCGCCTTGGGAGGCTGAGGCGAGTGGATTGCCTGAGCCCGCGGGTTCGAGACCCACCTGGGCAGGCGAAACCTCATCTTTACAATAAATCTAAAAAATTAGCCAGGCGTGGTAGCGCGTGCCTGTAATTCCGGCTACTCGGAAGGCTGAGGCGGAAGGATCGCCGGAGCCCAGCAGGTCGAGGCTGCGGTGGCCGGGAGCGGCCACTGCACTCCAGTCTGGGCGATCGAGTG
>CAUYQG010131510.1:0-25914 GCA_963574415.1 Tarsius wallacei
AAAGTCTCTATCTTTTGAGGTAACATACCGCCAGCTACAGCATCTTCACCTAGACTGTGGCTTGTCATACTCTCCATAGAAACACTGCACGGCAAATGGATGCTCCCAGCAGTGTTACCTCATGCTGCAGGTTGGCCCTCAGTCCTCTCTTTGGTCCTCTCTGATTGATAGAACTTGCATTCCTCAAGTCTGAGCTCCTCTGGAGATCCTGCCTGCCTGGAAGCAAGTGTCTATGGCAGTGCCGCAGACCGTTTTATGCTGCTACAACAGAAAATCTGAGACTGGGTCGTTTATAGTGAACAAAAATGTATTTTGTCACAGTCTTGGAGGCTGGAAAGTCCAAGATCCAGGCACAGGCTTCTGACGAGGGCCTTCTTGTGGTGTCATCACATGGCAGAAGGCAGGAGGGCAAAGAGGCAAAGGGGGCCTAGCACTCACCCTTTTATAACTGCATTAATACTCCCTATGGGCACTGAGCCCTCATGGCCTGATTGTCCCCTAAGGTCCCACCGTTTCATACTGTTCCAGTGGGGCTTCAACTTCAACATGAATTTTGGAGGGACGAGCATTTGAATCACAGCAGACAATGTCAGTCAGTGCTGCTGCTGGTGGAGCTACCACAGAACTGGGCAAAGTGCCCAAACACTAACAGGAAGTGGAACCTGAAGCCAGACTCACAGCAGCTTGAGAACAGACAAGGAGTCAGAAGCTCGTGATGTGCAGGGAGATGTCACACAGCATGCATACTGACGGAAGAAATGTTCTTTAGACATGGTCCCTGATCTTGAAAAGTATCAGATGGGCTTTTGCCTGTGTCATTTGTCCCACCATTCTAAAGAGTTCAAAAGCAACAGGCTTATAGTTTTTGAAAGAGGTCAGCTGGGCATAGTGGCTCACGCCTATAATCACAGCACTTTGGGAGGCGGAAGTGAGAGACTTGCCTGAGCCCAGAGGTTTGAGATCAGCCTGGGCAACTTGGTGAGACCTTGTCTCTACAGTAAATACAAAAACCAGCCAGTTTTTGTTCATAGTTTTGGTTTTGGTCACATAACTCTGAGTATACCAGAAGCCATTGAGTGTATGATGTAAAAGGATGAATCCTGTGGTGTGTGCATTATATCGCAATAGAACTACTTTTTAAAAGTAGGGCCAGGCATTGTGGCTCATGCCTGTAATCCTAGCACTTTGGAAGACTGAGATGAGAGAACTGCCTGAACCCAGTGGTTCGAGACCAGCCTAAGAAACTTGGCGAGTCCTCGTCTCTACAATAAATCAAAAAATTAGCCTGTCATGGTGGTGCGCGCCTGTGGTTCCAGCTACTTGGAAGACTGAGGTAGAAGGGTCACCTGAGCCTAGCAGGTTGAGACTGCAGTGGCCGTGATTGTGCCACTGCACTCTAGCCCAGGCAACAGGGTGAGACTCTGACTCAAAATAAAATAAAAATTTTAAAGTAGGCATCAAGGCTTTTGCCTGATGGAAGCGTAACCAGAGCAGTGCTGGGCTTTGGTGGAAATAGCTGAGAGTGTTTAGATGTATGGAAATGTCTGTTTGCTGGCACAGGGCTGGCCTACTGTCCTGTTTCCAGCCTAATTTTCTGAGGCTTTCAGTTCTTGAATATTAGTGCTAAGACTGCCATACTGATCAGTGGCTCCGTGATTTTTTTTTTTTTTGAGTAGGGGTCTCACTCCGTTGCCCAGGCTGGAGTGGAGTGGCACACTTACGGCCACTGCAGCCTTGGCCTGTTGGGCTCAGATGATCCTTCCACCTCAGCCCTCGAAGTAGCTGGAACCACAGGCACACACCACCATGCCCAGCTAACTATTTGATTTATTGTAGAGATGAAGTCTCACCAAGTTGCCCAGGCTGGTCTCGAATGCCTGGACTCAGGCATTCCTCTCGCCTCAGTCTCCCAAAGTGCTGGGATTGCGCACCCAGTTGGCTCTGTGGTCTTTTTATACAGTTTCTGATGTGTTTGGAGGTTTCCATTTTTCCTTTTCTTTCTAGACGTGTCCTTGTTCTGCAGGGACCTTGGCCAACTTGGTAACTGAGAGGCTGTGATGCGCCGCAGGGACAGCTACATGCCACTGGGAGACCTTGCCACTGTCCTCTGCTTTTCTTTTTTTTTTTTTTGAGTTGGGATCTCACTCTGTCACCCATGCTAGAGTGCAGTGGCATGATCAGAGCTCACCACAGCCTCGACATCCTGGGCTCAGGCGATCCTTCCGCCTCAACCTCCCAAGTAGCTGGGACTATAGACACGTACACCACACCTGGCTAATTTTTAAATTTTCTTGTAGAAACAAGGTCTTGCTATGTTGCCCAGGCTGGTCTTGACTCTGAGTGTCTTTTTCAGGCCCATTGGTACCATGTGAATGGCTCACTTATAGGACTTAAAATTCTTCTTAGTGTGCACTTTTGTAAAATGAGAACATGGTTTGACAGGGCCTCTAGTATACCATCAAGTGAGCAGTGGTACCATTTGGGAATCTTTCATCTTACTGGATTCACTGTGCTGCCTTACAGGTTATAGCTCTAGCCCAGGCACATGAGGGGTGAGGAGATGCAGGAGGTTCTTGTGGCAGATGCATAGGATGCTGGTACCGGCTAGCTTGTTAACTGGTGGCAGGATCAGCTCCCAGACCAGTGCCCCTGGAGCTGCGGTCCTTCAGCTGTTCCAGAGGCCCCCACGGCCCAGGGAGGTAGCAGTGGCATGGTGGTGACCTCCCTGTGGCAGCGGAAACAGAGCCACCCTCCCTGCATCTACTGGTGCCACAATGTCAGCACCTCCCCCATCTAGTGAGCTCCAGCTCTTCCTGCAGCAGTGAGAAGAGATGAATTAATCCTTAGGAACCAGCCACTCAGCAAATTATTCACAAAATGATTACTGATGGCCTTTTCTTCAGCTCAGAAAGCCACAGTGGGGACATTGTGCTGGTTACTATACAGAGTCAGAGCCTGCAAAGATGGACAAGTATCTGATTTAACAAGGAAAAGAGAGTACCCATTCCCCTACAGAGAATAGCTCTTTGGTATATGCAGTGAAGGAGTTACCTCTCATAGGAACACGGAGGCGAGCAGGACTTGCTTGACTGGACTGACTGTGGTGCTGTGCACCTGCCAGCAAGATCATGGATGCACAAGGCAGAGGGCCAGTTGTGGGAGGGTGCCTGGTAATGCAGGTGGTAGCCAAGCTTTGGAGGGCTTATGCGCCAGGAAGACCTGCAAGACCTTCCCCTTTGGGAGGTTACTGAACACCTGCTAGAGCTGGACACTGCTAGGGTCTCATCCTCATGGCAGTCCTGGAAGGTGGCTGTCAGTATTGCCATTTTACAAATGTCAGACCAAGTGGTTTGCCCAAGGTTACATAGCTAGTGAATGGCAGAGTTGGAATCTGATCAGTTTGTATTCCATCTGCACTATTATGTCTACATTCCCTCCGAAGAGACAGACCCTTGTGGGAAGCATTGAAGATACTTAGGGTGACACGAACTATTAGGTTGAGCCATTTGAAGCACCATTTTTGTAGGTCAGGGCCATCAAATACCAGCAGTGCCATGTGGCTCAGCCTCACACAGTTGCAGTTGGGGCTTGGAGAGGGAGAACTCCCCAGGCAGGTCCCCCAGCATGTAAACCTGCCAGAGCCTGCTCCTGCCCTCCTTTCTAGTCACCGTCCCATGGCACTACTGCTGGCCTGTACTGCTGCCCAGGCCCCGCCTTGCTCTCTGTGCTCCTGTCTGTAGCAGCCCGCACTGCAGGGGTTTCAGGGCAGAGGTAGGACCGGAGCAGGGCCTTGATGGGTCTGTGGACTCTGGATGGGTAGAAATAGGGTGGGAGAGGGTAGGGGGTAAGGTGGGGGGAGAGGGATGAGGAGACCCCTGGCAGGACACATGGGTGGCCTCCTCTTTTCTGATCCCCGCCATGCTCTTCCTGCAGGAAACAGGTGAGCAGATTGCCATCAAGCAGTGCCGGCAGGAGCTCAGTCCCCGGAACCGTGAGCGCTGGTGCTTAGAGATCCAAATCATGAGGAGGTGAGGCTTGATGCCAGTTGCTGGGAACCCAGGGACTGGGGACACACTGAGCTTGGTCTGCAGCAGTGGCCCTGCCGTGTCTGAAAGGAGAGTCCTACATCTCAGACCTTTGGTCTGCAGGCCAGCCAGACCATCCAGGGAGGTTACGCTGAAGGCTTCTGTAGGGGTGACATTTCAGGTCTTCCTTGGACCCTGTCAAGGGCTTTTGGTCAGTTTTGTTTTGTTTTTTGAGTTGGAGTCTCACTCTCCTGCCCAGGCTGGAGCACAGTGGCACACTCATGGCCACTGCAGCCTCGACTTCCTGGGCTCAGGCTATCCTTCTGCCTCAACCTTCCAAGTAACTGGAACCACAGGTGTGTGCCAACATGCCCGGCTATTTATTTATTGTAGCGATGCGGTCTCGCCAAGTTGCCCAGGCTGGTCTTGAACCCCTGGGCTCAGACAATCCACTCGCCTCTGCCTCCCAAAGTGCTGGGATCACAGGTGTGAGCCATCGCATCCAGCGCTTTTGGTCAGTTTTATTTGTCATATTAAACACTTTTAAATAGTCATCATGGCGAATTTTCTTTTATCAGCAAAAAATTCTTCTTTTTCGCTTTGTCACCAGTTCCAAGGCTGTTCCAAAGCTCCAGTCCCCTGCTGTCACACCATCATTAGCATTTATTCCTCCACTGTGGAGACAGGGCCCGTCCCTCCACTAGATGGATGCTGTCTTCCTGGCTAGTAAGGTCCCATAGGTGTCAGCTTTGGAGGACAGCAAGCAGGTGCTCCCTCTGCTAGCCTCTTTAAAAGAGCAGGTACATTTGGTCACATTTACAAATGTGCCAAAAAAAAGAGCAGGTACCACTTGTCTTCCTCCTGGACATGCATACATATCCCTGCGTGAGTGGCAAGAGTGGAAGTCCCCTGCCTTCTCTGCTCTTAGGAGCAGTTTCGTAGAGCAGCGAGGGCTTGTGGTAGGCCCACCAAGGATGAAGTTACGCTCCATATGCTCAGTCTTACATTCTGGTGTGGGAGCCAGCGGGTGCATGCTGAGGTCCGGTGCTGAGGGCGGCACCCTGGGCCCATCTTCCTCTCTTCACCTCCGAGGCTCTGGTCATCTCAGGCCTTCATCGAGAGCTAGGCTTTGCTGAGACATGGGGACGGTTGGTGCAGAAACTTGGGTTCTGTGCTCATTGGTTTTTCCTCTTTCCTAGGCTGACCCACCCCAATGTGGTGGCTGCCCGGGATGTTCCTGAGGGGATGCAGAACTTGGCACCCAACGACCTACCCCTGCTGGCCATGGAGTACTGCCAAGGGGGAGACCTCCGAAAGGTGAGGCTTCTGGGGGCACAGGCGGGACATGAGGGGTGGGCAGGGGAGACCTCACCGCCATCATCAAGGAGCCAGTGAGCTCAGTAGGCTGCTTGTCCTTCTCAGATCTCCCTCAGGCCCAGCCCACATGGTGTATGTGAGGCAAGAGCCTTAGTTGAGCACTCACAAGGAAGCCAGGGAAGGACTTTCTGTGACTTCTGCTCTGTGACTCCTGAAGTAACAAGGAAAAGCCATTCCGGGTCTGGGCCAGGGGAAGGACTGGCCGAATTCCAAGACAAACTCTTCCTCCTCGGTGTATGGAGCTGCCTCAGGCCTCTGGTGTCAGCACTGCTGCTGTCCTTTTAAGAGGGACTTTCCTGCACAACTGCGGCCTCACCACACATGACCCAGGTGGTGTGGCTGGAAGGGAGCAAGCCTAGTCATGGGGGTAGGGGAGACTGGGCTGTGGTCCCAGAATCCCCACCCCTATTCCCTGACTCACCTGTGGGGCTTCCCCCTGCCTTCTTGCCATGTCAGTTTCTCATTCCTGGAACATACACTTCAAGGGTGAAAGCAGCCATCCCTGGTCTGGGACAGTCCTGGGTACCCCCTCCCAGATGCTCCTGAGACAGCATCACACAACCTGCTTTTGCAAATTAGCTCACTTGACTTCCAGCAGCCCTGTGACATGAGAGGATAGTACACAGCCTACAGAGGTGGGGTGGTCTCCAGGCCTCACAACTGCCACAACAGAGCCTGACCACGGCCCACGTGGACCCAGCTGCAAGTCACCTCTCCGTCTGTGAGGCTGAATGATGCTGTATAATACTACAAAAAATGAAAGCTCTGAGCAAGAGTTATTTTTTTTATAAAGTTTTTGTTTTATTTTTATTTGTATTTATTATTATTATTTTTTGAGTTGGAGTCTTACTCTATTGCCCAGGCTGGAGTGCAGTGGCGAGCTCATGGCCACCACAGCTTCAACCTGCTGGGCTCAGGCGATCCTTCCTCCTCAGCCTTCCAAGTAGCCGGAACTATAGGCATGCACCACCACACCCAGTTAATTTTTTGACTTATTGTAGAGACAAGGTCTCGCCAAGTTGCCCAGGCTTGTCTCGAACCCTGGGCTCAGACAGTCCTTTCACCTCAGCCTCCCAAAGTGCTGGGATTACAGGCGAGAGCCACCATGCCTGGCCAGAGTTTTTTTGTTTTTTGTTTTTTTTGAGTTGGAGTCTTGCTCTGCTGCCCAGGCTGGAGTGCAGTGGCATGCTCACGGTCACCCCAGCATTGACCTGCTAGGCTCCAGAGATCCTTCTGCCTCAGCCTTCCAAGTAGCCAGAAGTACAGGCGTGCGCTACCATGCCTGGCTAATTTTTTATTTATTTTTTTATTGTAGAGATGAGGTCTCGCCAAGTTGCCCGGGTTGGTCTCGAACCCACGGGCTCAGGCAGTCCACTCGCCTCGGCCTTCCAAAGCGCTGGGATTAGCCTGAGCCACCAAGTCCGGCCTCAGTTATTTTTAACTAGGTTGCTCTGTGGGAGCAGCTGCGTTCAACTCAGGAAGGTCTGTGAGTTGAGGTAGGCGCGGGAGCATCTATTCTGTCTTTACGTGGCCTTTCCTGGATGCGCTTTGAGTGCCATTCCCATCACTCCTCTAGGTCTTATGCCTTCTTTTTTAGAAGAGAACTTTCTGTGAGGTTGACCTGCCGGGGTGACTCCTGCCATCAGGGTGGGCGTGTTCCGGGGAGGGGCACTCATGACAGGATGTGAACACAGTCCTTGGCATGACCCACGATGAGAAATGGAGAGCTCAATGGTGCTCTGGTTTCCTCTTTATTTTCCTAACCTTTGATAATCATCCAATTACTAACGGCAGTTGTGTAGAGATAAAGTCATGCTGTCATGGTTGATCAGTGAGCTCTCAGAGGGCAGCAGGAAGTAGGGGGCTGTGCAGATAATGAAGGGTTCTGGGCTGGGGCAGAGGGATTTGGACTTGCTCTTCTGGGCAGCAGAGAGCCAGTGAACCAAGAAAGGAGATGAACCTTTCAGACTGACCTGGAGTGGTTGCCAGGTGGAGAGGGAGGAGGAAGGATCACATCCTAGGGGCTTCTGTCCTTACTGTCACTCGGGGTGCTGTGGGAGGGCACTGTTGCCCAGAGCTCTTGAGACCTGCTGTTTCCTGTGTTCCTTCCCCTCAAATGTTCATAATCTACACCCATGGGTAGGGAGAGACAGGCTTGGCCAGCACAGGAGCACATGTAAAAGGATGGATTTTAAAGGTTCACATATCTATTAAGTGAACAGACTCTGGAACATTGATGAGTGTAAATGCTAATTAGTGGCTGTGAGCTCAGCGCAGAAGTGATTTTGTGTAGTACATGGCACCTCCTGATGAGTGGAGAGGGCCAGAAAGGCAAAGGGCCATATGTCTGAGCTCGAGTGGCAATGGACCTGGCCTTGCAGCCCAGCACTGCCCTCCTACAGCTGTGTGAGCTGACAGACATGGGTCCCCCAGGCTCAGTTTCCTCACCTCTGATGTGGAGGTTTCAGCTATGCTTCTCTCAGTGGTAGCACTGAGGATTAAATAGGTTCTGCAGGCAAAGCTCTCGGAGCTCATCCCTGCAGATCAGCCTAGGGCTGGGCGCGTAGCAGGTACTCAATAAATATTCCCTCTATTACCTCACCCCACGTGGCCTGGCGGTGGCAGGGAGAGCCAAAGGGTGTTTCCAGTGATGCCTTTCCAGCCTGCTCTGTCTGCGGGACTCTCAGGAACACGGAAGCCCTGGTGTCTGTGCTGAGGCTCTGGCCTGACCCCAGATACTCTTCACCTTAGGTGACTCAGACACCTGAGCTGGGGCTGGCGCTGTGAGGATGGACGTGAGCACTTGGTGTTTTCAAGTTGCTCCCTCCTCTGGCTAGTTCCTGCAGGTCCTGCTGCCCTAGCTTCCTCAGAGCAGGGCCCAGGGCCTGAGGTCAGCACTCAGGTCACTTGGCTGTTAAGAAACATGTGGACTTACTGGTGTTTATAACCTGTGTTCTGATACTTTTTCTCACCTTCTTGACAGTACCTGAACCAGTTTGAGAATTGCTGTGGCCTGCGGGAAGAAGCCATCCTTACTTTGCTGAGTGACATTGGTAAATCCCAGCCAGGGAGTCAGGCCGTGCCCTTCAGAAGAGTGTGCGGTGCCTCTTGAGTCCTCACAGAGCACCAAGGGGAGACACTTCAGTCCTTTAGTCTTTAAGGAGGGAGCAGGGGTGGGGTGGAGACTCTGGTGGAGTCAGGAGGTCAGTAAGGGGCTAGTCAGACAAGCACTAAACTCAAATAGATTGCCCTTTCTGAGTAAGCATTCAAGTGAATTATGATGTATAGAGATTTCCTTTCCCATTATAAAACTCCACTCCCTGCTTTCCTGGAATGACTTGCAATGGAATAGGTTGCCATCTGAGTGAATTTCATTCTTTGGTAATAGATTTTCCACTCCCATGTTGGCAGTTCTCCACTCATCATGGGCATAGGAAACACTGCCCTTGTTTAGCCCTTTGATCCTGCCAGAGTTCCCTTGACAGGGTTGTCTGCAGCACTTCTGAGGCCAAGCTGTCCCTGGGAGAAGTGTAGCCTCAGCCCAAGGGGTCAGTGGAATCTCCTGAACCCTGGGGCCACTGCAGGAGGGGAATTAGAGGGGCCCAAAAAACCAACTCTGGCCTAGGAAACAAGCAGAAGGGAGGGAGACTTGCTTGGGTTTTTTGTTTGTAAATCTCCAAGGTTGTTAGGTGATGGTTTGGCCTCTAAGGTTTAGAGTTATCCACAGTTTATCTTGATGTTGGACACCAGATTTGGGGAATGGTGCCATTTTTAGCCTCCCCTGGTTCAGTCTTTTGAAGCTGTGTGTGTGTGTGTTTGTGTGTGTGTGTATGTATTTGTGTGTGTGCTTAAACTTTTTTGAAAATTGTCAAACATGCAAAACAGTTAAAAGGGTAGTATAGTGAGACTCAAACACTGTACCATTTAACATGTTAACATGTGGAACATTTAACATTGGTAAAGCCATGGTGGTAGAGCCATGGTCTCTAGCCTGTGACCTGGGAGGACAGGTGGTCCTCCAGCCTCTGACACACTTGACTTTGCTAGTGCAGGTCTGCCTCTGACTGGCTCCACCACTTTGAACAGAGGGGAGGCAAGAAGGAATGAAGGTAGAAAACAAGAAGGAATGAAGGCAGAAAAAGTCAAGCAATAACATAGTTAAGGTTAAGAGCCAGACAGTCTGATGTATAAGATTCTCATCTTGCTCTGTATTCTGTATCTTTGTTCCTTTGGGCAGAGTTCGTGTTGACACTAGACCAGTCTTCTCTTGCTTGTGTGGGCTTCCCGGAAGGGTTTCTCTAACTACCTGGAGCATCTCATCCATAAGCAGAGGCTCCTCTTGTTTTCTTGACACTCTCCATGTGGCTTGCCTATTCACATTTTGCTTAGATTTTTATTTGATTGTATCTCTTCCCTCAGTGATCACATTCTTTTTTTTTTTTCTCTTTGAGTTGGAATCTCACTTTGTCACCCAGACTGGAGTGCCTTGGCACAGCCACTGTAGCCTGAACCTGCTGGGCTCAGGTGATCCTTCTGCCTCAGCCTTCCAAGTAGCTGGAACTGCAAACGCACGCCACCACACCCAGATAATTTTTGTGATTTATTGTAGAGACGAGGTCTCACCAAGTTGCCCAGGCTGGTCTCGAGCCCCTGGTTTCAGGCAATCCTCTCCCTCAGCCTCCCAAAGTGTTGGGATTACAGGCTGAGTCACCACACCTGGCTGAGGACCTATTTTTAAAAAATCAGACATCTACATATAATTATATACCAGTTCCCCTGCTTGTTAGTGTGGCCTTGGGCATCTATTAATACTTAATTTTTCAGAACACCCATTTTGTTAGCTGTAAAATGGGAACATTACTCACCTTGTTAGAATTGTTACAAGAATAAAATGAGGTGGTATAAATAAAGCTCTTAGTTCAATACTCTGTTCCTAGCATAATGTGCAGTAAGCGAATATTCGTTCCTTTCTCATTTCCTTCCCCTCTGGATCTGGACTTTTAGTATTCCTTTTGAAAACCTCAGTCCTTATTTAGGTCATGACCTGGGGTGGGATGCGGTGGACAGGCAGGTGGTTGTCGTGTGAGACTTCTTTTCCTGGTAGTGACTGGCTTTCCTCAGACCCTTCCTATCATTGTCACCTTTTGGATGCAGTCCCGTCCCCTTGATCTTATGGTTGAGTTGCTTATTAGCTTGTATTTTAGTCTCATTCCAAGTTCTGATTTGTCAACAAGATCCATCACATTTATTTCTTTTGCAAGGGTCTTGTGACTGAGCCAGAGTTCAGAAGCTTTTCTCGAAGCTCATCTAACATAACTCTTTTGTATTTTGGAACATTTCCTGAGCATATTTTGTTCCAGTTTGTTCCAGGAGCTGGCCCCACGTTTCCTTTGTTGGAGCTGCTACTGCCATTCTCTGCCAGGTTGACTTCAGATAAGTGGCAGTGCCACACCCTTGACCACAGAGTCCAGATTCCTTGCCTTCTCTTCTGGGTTTAGCCTTTTGGCCCCTGATCTCTGTGCCGGTAACCCCCTAGAGATGCCTGCTCAGAACAGCATTATGATCACAGACATGGGCAGAATTTTTCCAGTGAACATTATTTTTATTTTTTATTTTTGAAACAAGGCCTTACTCTATTGCCCAGACTGGAGTGCAGTGGCATGATCATGGCTTAACCGCAGTTTTAATCTCCTGGGCTCAAGCTGTCCTCCCACCTCAACCTCCTGAGTAGCTGGCACTACAGGCACACACCACCATGCCTGGCTAATTTTTTTGTAGAGGTGAGGTCTTACTATGTTGCCCAGGTTGGTCTCGAACTCCTGGACTCAAGTGATCCTACTGCCTCAGCCTCCCAAAGTGCTGGATTACAGGTGTGAGCCCCTGGGCCCGGCCTCCAGTGAACTTTAAACTACCTGATAAGATGCCATATAGTACACATGAGGGATGAGCAGGTGCCTGGTGAGCCCTGCTACCTTTGCCAGGACCAGCCCACTAGACTATCACTCCCATGCCTGAGAGATCCAGGAACAGGTATGGAGCAGCTGGAAATGATTTGGGCTTCCACATAATTTAGGGCTTCCTGAAATAGCTCAAGGAAGTTACATGTGAGTGGACTTTGTTTAAACAGTCTTGCTCATCATCCTTTGGAAAACACTGGCATGTGCTTTCTTCTGCCAACAGAAGAGAAAAGCCCTGAGTGTTCAGGGCTCTGGGCAGAGTGCTGGACTTTCTGCTGCCTGAGGAGTGTGGCCCCACATCCTGCTGGGCAGCCAGGCCCCTGCCTGCGACTGGAGGCAGTCTTCCTGGGCTCTCCAGGGGGTTGCTGGCCCTACTGACAGCCTGCCTCAGCCTCAGGAGTTCTGCCCCACATCCTTCCACTCTCGAAGCCACCTGCTATGTTTCTACTGGAACTGCTCCTCATAGGTGCCCAAGATGTGGGCATTATGGAGCAGGAAGGGTTTCAGAGAAGACACACAGCTTTAGGAAGAGAGTTCTGTTCTATGAGTCAGAGAACAAGGCCTCTGTGAGTGTAGTGGATTTTCTTGTTCTTTTAAAGTCTGACTGCACTGTTGATCATAATGAGATGATGACCTGCTCTCATCATTGGTATGTAAGGTATATCAGAAAGCTTAAATAATGGGGTTAATAAATATAATAATAGTAAAGAAAAGACAGCCACCTTTCAGACCTGCCTCTACTTCACCAGCTCTGGAACCTGGGACAGGCACGGTTGTGCTTGTTTGAGCATCCTCCACTGTAAGCTGATGGGTTGGTCCTCTGTGTGGTCTCTGGGGTCCCTTCTCCTTCTAAGTATTCTCTTCACTGTTCAAGTAGCTGCTTTTCAGAGTGGTGGCCCCAGGATGTCTCTGACGTCCACTCAGCTGTCCTGCCTGACTGCCTCCATGGGCTCTCTCACTCTGTCTTTTATATCATCTCTTGCTGGGAGCTTTGTCTTCTGCTCATGCCCGTGCCATCCCGTCATCCCTCTCATGTCCACTCCCATCCATCCCTTTTGCCCCTCTCTCACCCAGGCGCCCTCCCACCTGCTCATTCTCACCCATTCCCTTCACCCCTCTCTCATCCAAGCAGCCTTCCCCATTCTTACCCCTGCCCACCTGGGCACCACCCTCTGCTTTCTAAGGTCCTGTCCAGGCTGCTTTGGTTGCATCTTTGCTGCCCATATCTTTCCCAGAACCTGCATATTCAACCCTGATCTTCAGCCTGAACTCCATGTCCTTGTCCATAGGATGTTTCTCCCAAAGTCCCTTCCACATTGAAGTCCTGGACTTGTTCCTTAACCAGATCCCTTTCTGACATCCCGTTCTTGTGCCATGAGGCCCATCTTTCTGCTGGCTGCCTGGACATGCTTGTCGGTCTTGTCTCTAGTCTCAGAATTTACCCTGTTCCTGCCTACACCCTTGCATCTGCGAAGTCTCCACATTCTTCCTGCATGTCATAGATCTCATTTCCCCACCTCTTTCCACAGCCTTAACTGATTCAGGGTTACAGTAAATCACTGCATGATGTCTTATTTGGCCTCCTTGCCCCATGGTGCTAATCCAGCCTTCATGCCTCTAAAAGGACCCTTTCATCAAAATCTGATGTTGGATGAAGGCTGAGCCTTCTGCCCGTACATTTCTCCCATCACTGCAGCCATCCTCGTGTGTGAGACTCCAAGTCCACCTGTGGGTCTCAGCTGGCCTTGCATGTGGTGCTCTTGCTGGAACATTGTTCCTGCACCTCCCAGGGACCCCACGCCCACCTGTTTTCGGGGTGCCGCTTTAGACTTGCCCCTCACAGGGACTACTGTGACTGTCGCCAATAATGATTCTCTTGTGGTGTCTCCCGCACCACCCCCTTCACTCATCTGACACCCAATGTTGCTGTTAATGATGCATAATCTCTCTACCTGTACCTTATCAGTGAGGCTGACTTCTGGGCTTGAGGCCAATTGACTAGATTATTTGTGCAGTGCATAAGGAAAGTGTGATTCAGTGACGTGTTTCACGTGGTGTGCACACATGAGACACAAAATAAGCGCTCGTGGAATGAAAGAGAATGCTGCTGGGCCCTTCAGCACCTGCTGTTGCTGCCTTGCTGATTTGTCAGAGTCTACTTTAACCAAGAAACCTTGAGCCGGACTAAATCTTCCTCCACATGTCTGCAGTTGGCTTCCAGCCTGTTTTGTTTGGAAAGTCCAATGACACAACGTGGCCGGTCCTAGTTGGTACCCAGTCAGTTTTACTGAGGTGGCAACTGCCTTTTTTCTTCACCTTTCATCTCTGTCTCAACTTTTTGGTCCATTTGTCTGGACCATTTCTTCTACAGAATGTATCTCAAAATGGTCTCAAAGGATCTTGACCATCCTTCTGTGCTTGTGGAGTGGTAGACAGGAATCCATGGACGTAACCCTATAAAAGCAGTTTTGTGTGTGGAAGTTAGGCTGCTCCCCTCTGTTCCCTGGTTTGTGGTTTGTAATTGCGGTTCATCTGTAAGAATGCTAGGATTGCCATCTTCTCAGTTACATGTCTGTGTCTTCCCTGTGAGCTGAGGAAATGCTGGGTGGCCGCCTGACTCCCTCCTGACAAGGAGAAGAGGAATAGGCTGTTTTCTCCTAGGGCCTGGTGACGGTTTGTGGTCAGCGTGGCATCAAGAATGGTGCTCTCGGGCTGATTGAATACTCCTCCTCCTCAGAGGGCTCCTGGGACCTCACTGCTCGTGTCCCATGTTTTGCCCTAAGGTGTTACACCTCTGGCTTTAGGGGCCTTGTCTTACCTGGGCATGAGCATGTACTCACATTACAGTAAGGTGCAACTTCTGTGTACTCTGCATTAGAGCAGACCAGCATACACTTCTATAGATTGTGTCCTGATGCTCCTTAGTGGCTTGTCATGGACCAGAACGGGCCTCTGAATCCAACAGCGAGCGGACACTCTGAGTCATGACGTGGCCTTGCCCACCTCCAGCCAGAAGTTCAGAGTCAGTGGTGGCACCATCCCTGCCTGCAAGGCTGTGTTGGTGCAGTGATTAGCATGTTTTGTTATGCTTTGCTTTTTAAAAATAAACGTTAGTAAAACAAAGATGAAAGTGCTAATAAGAAACACTGGTCTTTCAACTTTAATAGTGTTGAGAACAAGATGGAGTGGAAGTTTTTAGACACATGGGAAGCAGCGAGTCTTTCAGTTCATTTGGGCATTAGTTGGACCTATGCCAATCTACTGTCACTTAGGAAACAAAAGAAAAATAAGGAACTGGTATGAAGTGTTGGAACTACATGGCCAAAGACTGGACTTAAAAAGGGCAGATGGAATTAGAGATTCTGCAATACAGGTGTAGCACCCTAATTTGAAAATCTGAAACGCTTTAAAGTCTGAAGCTTTCTGAGTACTACCCTGATGCCACAATAAGTACTTAGCACAGACTTTGTGCCATGCACGCAATTATTACAGCTGTTGTATAAAATTGCCATCCTGCTGTGTGTATAGACTATATATGAAACATGAATGAATTTCTTGTATAAACTTGGATCCCATCCCCAAGTCTCTATGAATATGCAAAAATTCCAAAATCCAAAAAAGACCCAAACACTTCAGGTCCCAAGCATTTCGGGTAAGAGATGTGTTCTGAGCTAGGCTTCCCTGGTGAGATGTACGTCAGTTTTGAACTCTCTCCATTTGACTTTCAGCTCTGTTTAAGGAAACACTCAGTAGAGTCTTTTCCAAAGCATACTAGCTCACTGGTTCCTGTGAAAAGCTTTCCCCTGTCATGCACAGAGCCTCCATCTATGAGAGTGGATGGGATTGCTGCCGAACATGGGGCTATTCAACTCCCTGGCTGTCCTGGCGGCCTTCTCGTCTAGCCTGATGGAAGTGTGTTGGGAGTGGGGGGGAGAGGGGCTGTGTGTGGCACAGAGAGGGTTCATTACTAAACCTCTTAGTGTTGTTGTTGTTTCGGACTTTCTTTGAAACAAAAAACAAGTCATACCTTTAACTTGGCATCATTGACATCCCTCTGAGTCAGAAAATATAAACCTGAGAGTTGCCTCTTCTAATGCGAGTGTACTGTAATTTGTTCGACCATTTCCTGATTGTTGACTTTCCATTTATTTCTAATTATTTCACTCTAAGCATGTAATAAGTATCCTTATGTGTATGTTATGATGCTTCTGATTTTATAAGCTCGATTCCCAGAGGTGGAAGTAATGGGTTAAACAACAGATTTAAAAATTTAACAGATGGCCCAGCATGGTGGTGTGTGCCTATAGTCCCAGCTACTCTGGAGGCTGAGGCAGAAGAATCGCTTGAGCCCAGGCATTTGAGTCCAGCCTGGGCAACATAGCAAGGCCATATCTCTAAAAAAAAACAAAAAAAATTTAAATTAACAAATGTTGCCATATTACCGCTCCAAAAATGCACACCAATTTTTACTCCTTCCAGCAATGTAGAGGAGTGCCCTCCATTTCCCGTTTTAAATTCTTGCTGGTTGGGAAGTAGAAAAGGCATTTTTTTTTTTTTTTTTTTTTAGTTGGGAGTTTCAGTCTCTTGCCCAGACTGGAGTGCAGTGGCATCATTAGGTTTCACCACGGTTTTAACCTTCCGGGCTGAGGTGATCCTTCTGCTTCAGCCTCCTGAGTGGCAAGGAATACAGGTACACCTCCATGCCCGGCTAATTTTTTAAAAAATTTTTTGTAGAGACAAGGTCTCGCTATATTGCCTAGGCTGGTCTCAAACTCCTGGGCTCAAGCAATTCTTCCTCCTCAGCCTCCCAGAGTGCTGGAATTACAGGCATGAGCCACTGCACTGGCTAGAAAAGGCATTTTATTGTTGCTTTAATTTACATTTTTTTGACTACCAATAAGCTTAAGCAACTTTCCACATAGCTTTGCTGTTTTTACAGGTTTGCCATTTGTACTCTTTAGCATGTGTGTTATAGATTGTTTTCCCAGCGCTTTTGTCTTTTGCTTTGTTTATAGTGCCTTTTGACATAAACTTTTAAAACCTCTTTATGTTATTTGTACTGTTTTTCTTCGTACCATATAGCTTTTCTCACATTATGCTACCTCTTTTTTCCCTAATTGCATGCTATGATATTTTAGAGTTTCTGTTGTCAATTTGAATGGGTTTTTTTCTTTTCCATTTCTACTGGCTATAGCTGACATAGGGAGGAGCTATTGACTTACATATGCTTGTTTTGTTTCCAGACAACTGACTAAATATTTTCCAGTTTTTAGTCTGTTGAGTTCTCTAGGCATATAGTTATAGCATCTCCAAATAAAGTTAATTTTATTTCATCTCCTTCTAATACTTCTTATCCCATTGTTTTCTTTTCTTTCTTTTTTTTTTTTAGTTAGAGTCTCACTCTGTTGCCCAGGCTGGAGTGTAGTGGCACGCTCACAGCCACCACAGCCTCAACCTGCTAGGCTCAGACGATTCTTCCACCTCAGCCTTCCAAGTAGCTGGGACTATAGGCACACGCCACCATGTACGGCCAATTTTTTGATTTTTATTGTAGAGATGAGGTCTTGCCAAGTTGCTCAGACTGGCCTCGAACCCGTGGGCTCAGGTGATCCTCTCACCTTGGCCTCTCAGAGTGCTGGGATGATAGGTGTGAGCCGCCATGCCCAGCATTTTTTTTTTTTTTGAGTTGAAGTCTCATTCTGTTGCCTAGGCTGGAGTGCAGTGGCACACTCACAGCCACCACATCCTTGACCTGCTGGGTTCAGGCGATCCTTCTGCCTCAGCCTTCCAAGAAACTGGAACTATAGGTGTGTGCTACCACACCTGGCTTATTTTTTGATTTATTGTGGAGATGAGGTCTTGCCAAGTTGCCCAGGCTGGACTTAAACCCCTGAGTTTAGGCAATCCTGGTCTTGGCCTCCCAAAGTGCTGGGATTACAGGCTTGAGCCACTGCATCTGGCCCACTGTTTTCTTTTATAGTAAACTTAGCTAAGATTCCTGTTAAAGTTAGTAACCCTCTCATAGGTAAAATCACATCCTTCTTGGTATCTGAGCTGCAGATGGGCCTGTTGCCCTGTGCCATAGCCCTCCTTGGGTGACAGCAACACATTTCATCTTCACAGCAGAAGTCTGGGTATCAGATGACTTCACTGCCAGCATTGTGCAGGCTGCTTCTTTTCCAGCTAGATTCTAAGTTCTGTGTGGTTGGAGATTATGTCCCTATTTTACATCCCTCACAAACCTGCCAGAACAGGGCACATGGTAAAACGCATCGACCTGCCGTAATGTGTGGAAGGTGCTCCTGTTCTCTTCTTCTCACACTTTCCCACTCCTTCCTTGAATCCTGTGACCTGATTGGACTCTGGGTCACATGACCAAGGTCCTCTCTCCCCAAAGAGCCCTTCTCCCTTTCCCACCCGGTGGAATTTAGTTTTTTAGTCTGTAGATCAGAGAAGTTCCCCTTTTTAAACTTTATTGGCATCAGCATCACCTGCAGAGTTTGCGAACACAGATTTTTGGGGTCACCCCGAAGTCTCTAGTTCATTAGGTCGGAGGTGGCCCTAGAGTTTTGCATTTCTAGCGTGTTTAGGTGCTGCTCGTCCAGGCAGTACAGTGTGAGAGCACAGTGTCTGGCCTGCAGTTGGGGACCTTCTGGGTGCAAAGCTAAAAATTCTTTGCATGAATAAGCGATTCTTGGGTAGCCTAAGTTCTCACACAGCAGGCCTCCTGCCCCCTTCACTTCATCTGGGGTGCATTTGCCCAGGCCCTCCTTCCACTGTGAGTTTGTGCACCAAAATCAGAGAGTGTTTCAGGGGCATGCAGTATTTGTCTTCTACAGAATAAGAGATTCTGATGTGAAAAGCATATTTTAGTCTTAGTAAAAATTCACTTCCCTTACCACCCTGGCAGCCTCTGCGCTTAGATACCTTCATGAAAACAGAATCATCCATAGGGATTTGAAGCCGGAAAACATCGTTCTGCAGCAAGGAGAGCAAAGAGTGAGTGACCCCCTGGGGCTTCAAAGCCGGGGCGTGTGGGGAGGCTGCTCTGGTGGGAAGGAGGAGCCCGAGTGTTTGTGTTTTCATTTCCTCCAGTAAGCTTTGATTCTCTGGGAATGCTTTTTGATTTGAAACAAAATTCAGCAAAACGTTCTTTTGCAAATTGAGGCAGGTTTGAATGGATCACATTGTTAATTGCCCAAGTTGCAGGAATCTGATAAGGAAAATGTTTGTCCTCCAGCTTCCACCCCAGCCTTTGGAACTAGCACTTCTTGGAAACAGACTTTTGTTTTTCATTTGTTACAAGAATCTCAACTTTCAGTGCTGAATGGAAACCAGCTTCCAGCTGTTTCTGGATGTGGCACCTGCTGAGGGCTGAGTCTAGCCCAGCCCTCGGTTTCCCCAGAGCTCTCTATGGCCTCCTCTGGCCACCCTGTCAGGCATGATGGTTACCTCCCCAGGGGCTTGGCGCTCTGGTCATCCCTGTTTGTTTTTCTAGCTGGGGTAGTGAACACAGGTTCTGCTTAGTGGAGTGTGGTCACTCAGCCCCTGGGTTGTTTGACACAGCTTGGCCAGCAACCTAGGCTGACCCACAACCCCCATGGTGCTCACCTTGCTTCAGGTCATGCTCACTGGTGCCAGGGGTGCCAGATCTGAGAACCGAAGGTGTTCACTACGAAGACATTGGCCTGGTCTCTGGTGTCCTCAGGTCCAGGTTTAGCCATCCTGAGGTGCCTGCTCTGTTGATTTCGGCTTCCCTCTTGCTCTAAATCGATCTTGTCCTGGGCATCCCCCTGTGTATTTGGTGGCTCTTAGGAATGTTGACTCTAATGCTACCTGCAGTTCAGAAATATCTCTACTTTAACAGTAAATGATCAGAATCCTTGTAGAAGGACACTGTCTTTTTATAATCTTCACATTATCCCCCCTCCCTTTTTTTTTCAGCTAATACACAAAATTATTGACCTTGGATATGCTAAGGAGCTAGATCAGGGCAGCCTTTGTACCTCATTTGTGGGGACCCTGCAGTACCTGGTAAGAAATGGGATCATGTGTGTGCTTGTCATCTCCTCTCTGCTGGCTGTGCTGACTCCTTCTGTCCTCACCTCCTGGCATCTGAGTCTCACCAACTGTCGGGGTGTTCCTTACATGCACAGGAATCCTTGCATGCGGTCAGACCCTTAATCCATTCAAGTCAGCATTTTTGCCATGCGATGCCCTAGGAAGGATATGGTCATCTTCTCTGATGTCCAAAGGGCTCTGCGTGTGTACCCTTACACACATCCCTTTACTTCTCTGTGCTTCAGTGTTTGATCTGAAAAATAGAGGGTTTTGACTAGAGGCCATGGTTTCCATGCAGTATCTCAGGGGTTACTGGGGAGGAGTCAAAACTCTGAGCGCCCTACTCTTTCTTTACATTATGTGGTCTGATACTGGGGTCATTTGAGTGACTCACCCATTCAAGAATGTTGGTGGAGTGTAGTCTGTGCCAGGCACTGTGTGCAGGGCTGGCAGTGCAGTGGGGAAAAAGATGCATTTCCCTGCCCTCAGAGCTAGAATTGAGTGGGAAAGCCTATGTTCCTGCGATGCCCACACAGAACACTAGGGCACGACAGCTATGGGGAGTGCTCAGTGTCTGAGCGTGTACATCAGAAGGCCCATGCCTCATCAGGGACCTGAAGGATGCCTGTGTGAAGAGAGCTGGGGGAGAGAGAAGGCATGGAGGAAGGGACATTCTGGGCTTGGGGATAGCATGTAGGAAGGCTATCTAAAAGCTGGAGATGAAAGAGGAAGGTCTTGAAGTGAGGCTGGGATGAGGTAGGGGACAGCTAATGAAGAGCCCTTTTGGCTGACCGTAGAACTGCTGGAGAGATATTGAAGAGTTTTGAGTTGGGGAAGGAACAGCTTGCCCTTTGAAAAACCTGCTGTTGACACAGATAGAGGATGATTGCACTGAGCAGAGCAGATGCAGGCAGGGAGTGCAGAAGCCTCACGATAGACAAGGCAGAGCTGGTGGGCAGGGAGGCTGCGGAGGGTGAGAGGTACAAGGATCAGTGATGATGCCCGCAGGCCCTGTTGTAGGCCACTCATCCAAGCAGCAGCCGGTCCAGTATTGAATGAATTAAGGAGTCTGCAGTTTGAAAAAAACAGGTTGAAAGCCACTGGGGTAGATGAGCTGAAGTCTCTTGTCTGTTTCTTAAATAAAAAAGAAAATTTGGAGTATTTTGAGTGTGTTTCTGTTCCTGTCTGTTCTGCCAACTGGAGTCATGGGCTCCCAGTTCACCACCTGCCCTATGAAAGATGCTTCAGCGCTGCCACTCGTGGGGCTTGTGATTCACACCTGTGTTCATACAATGTGTGGTTATATAGGTCCTGCCTGCTGTGTGTCCTCCACATCCTCATCAGCTCAGCAACAGTTGTGAGGGTCACCCGACCAGGAGCTGAGTCAAGTCATTCACTTGTGTGAGCTAAGACACCTACCCATAGCCAGACACGTGACCTGCTCATCCCTCTTGGTGTGGACTTCATGACCCTCTCCTCATTGTTCCATTTCCAGCCTGACCATGCACAGCCCTGTCCCCGTGCCTCTGTGGGTGACAGTCCTTTCTGGAATGCCCCCCCACCTGCCTGCACAAGGAGCCCTCCAAGCCAGCTCTGGCTCCCAAGCCATGTCCCTTCCTCAGTTGCCCCAGCTTTCTGTGCTTCGGCAGCAGTCGTGCCTCTGGCTTCCCTGCCTGACTCTGAGGTCCTGTCTCCTTGTGTGGCCTGTGTTACTCAGCCCAGGGGGCCGGTCCACATTAGTGCATGTGTGATGTACTTGACACACACAGCCTGACGTTTCCCTGGAGTGTGCAGCCTGTCCTGTCACTGCTAGTGCCCACGGCTGCACCCCTCGTGGAGCTATTTCAACAGGGCCTGAAGGGGGAAGCTGGCACCTGGTGAAGAGTCTGTGGCATCCACTGCCGACTCCTCAGTACTCAGCACTAACGGGCGTGCGTGAGGCACATGAAAGCCCCAAGAACCCAGCCAGATGCCTGTGTGGCTGCACCAGCGCCCCCAATGGAGCCAGTATCCTCAGGGAGCAGCTCAGCGTGGCCCCTCGTGTCCCACAGGCCCCAGAGCTGCTGGAGCAGCAGAAGTACACAGTGACGGTCGACTACTGGAGCTTTGGCACCCTGGCCTTCGAGTGCATCACAGGCTTCCGGCCTTTCCTCCCCAACTGGCAACCTGTGCAATGGTGAGTGAGCCAGGTCGGGCGGGAAGGCCACCGGAGATAGGGTGGGCCCTACCAGGGCCCCTCTCTCCTTGCCCACCCCGTTTCCCTGGGTCATTTGTTTCCCAGGGGAGGGCCCGCCAGGACCCAGCGGGGGGGTCCCAGCTCTCAGGACCTGGAAAGAGAGCGTAGTTGTTACATGTTCATGTGAATTCTGACCCTTTTTAAAAAATACATTAAAAAAATTTTTTTTTTCTTTTTTAGAGACAGGGTCTTGCTATGTTGCCCAGGCTGATCTCGAACGTAGGGGCTCAAGCGATCTTCCTGCCTGGGCCTCCCAAAGTGTTGGGATTACAGGCATGAGCCACCACCATGTCTGGCCAGATTCTGACCTTTAACATGTTTACAAGTAATGTTGCATGAATGTCATGAGCTCAGTAGTGATGGGTTAGTTGTGTAGACTTGTGTGAATATGTGTACTTACACTGAAAATGCTATGCTTAGTCAATAGAAATAAGGATGTACATGTGACAAATCCTGAGAACTATGTATGTGAAATGTTGTGTTGACAGACTTTACTGCATCTGAATGTGCATTTTTGTTTTAAAAGCATAAGAAAGTAGCTTAAAATGAGAACCTAATAAATTAGAAAAAAAGATTTTCCAATAAAGAAATCAAAGGTTACAATTAAGGTTTTAAAAATTACTCTGGGTTAGGCACAGTTGTTCATTCCTGCAATCTCAGCTCTTTAGAAAGCCAAGGTAGGAGGATTGTTTGGGTCCGGGGAATCAAGACCAACCTGGGCAACATAGCAAGACCTTGTCTCTACAAAAAAATTTAAAAATTAGCCAGACACAGTGTTGTGTACCTGTAGTCCCTGAGAGAGAATGATTGCCTGGGCTCTGAGGTTGAGGCTATGATGAGCTGTGACTGCCCTCTATCCTGGATGACAGAGTGAGACCCCTATTAAAAAAAAAAAAAGTACTCTATGTTCTTTAACTTTTTTGCTGATTATACAGATAATGCTTTGTTTATGATATATTTACATAATAAAGTTCCTTAGCACCACAAAAAAATGGTAAGTATGTGAAGTAGCGTGTGTGGCAATTAGCTCCTTGCAGCTATTCCACAGTATATGCGTATTTCAGAACAGCGTGTTGTATGTGGCGGGTATATACAATTTACATTTGTTAAAAGAAGTAAATGAAGTACTGGGGGGAGGGAGAAAAATGTTAATCGTCACTGAAACACATAATTTAAAAATTAACAATTTCCTGAATCAGTTAGGTCTCATTCAAGATTGTTCCGTGAGAGGGCTAACTTAAATGATGCTACTGCTGCTTGGGCAATTTTTACTTCAAGCTTTATTTTTTTGTAACAATAATAAATTCACATTATTCAAATTTCCAGAAGTACAAGAAATATGGTGAAAAATAATCTCCTCCCAGTCTCCAATCCCTCACCCCCACCCCCAGCATCACTGGTTTTTGTGTGCGCCTGAGGATGTTTTATACATACTCGAGGAAACTGGCATATATTTGTTGATTTGTCCATTAATGCCTTTCCTCCCTTTTTCATGCCAATGGTAGCATGATGTGAACACCGCCCTGCATGTGCTTTTGAAGCATTTAACACCAAGAGAATTCCTTCAGAGCCAACTTATCCACAACACAAAAAATCATTGTTTTGAGCCAAAACAACACTGTAGTTCTATTATCCCTCCTTTTTACCAGATAAACTTTGTTTTTGTGTTTTGGAAACAATAGAAAAGCAAGAATCAACTGTAATCAGCCGGGAAACAGTCACTATAAACATTTTTGTAATTTCCAGTCTCTGCAGCATGTGTGTATTTTGTACTTTTTTGATTAAAAAAGTTACTGTACGTATTCTTATACAACCGGCCATTCAAAATTGGTTTTGGAAATACTTTAGTTTTTTCATATTATTCGCAATGTCTATTTACTGTTCCATTGAGTAGGTGTACTGTAGTTCATGTAATTTATCCCCCGTTGTTGGAAGCATGTTATACTTCTTAAAACAACACCAAGAATAACATCTTTGTAAGGAAATCCTTGTATATCTACAGTTATTTTCCCAGGATAAATTCTTAAAAAAACATTTTTTTTGAGTCAGAGTCTGCTCTGACGCCCAGGCTGGAGTATGGTAGCATGATCACAGCCATTGCAGCCTTGACCTGTGGAGCTCCTTCTGTCTCGGCCCTTTAAGTAGCTGGAACCACAGGCATGCACTACCATGCCTGGCTAATTTTTTGATTTATTGTACAGACAAGGTCTCACCAAGTTGTCCAGACGGGTCTCGAACCCCTGGGCTCAGGTAATCCTCTCACCTCGGCCACCCAAAGTGCTGGAATTACAGGTGTGAGCCACCATACCCGGCTGAAAATGGAATTAATAGACCAAAGAATACACATGTTTTAAAGGTTTTTGATGTGTATTAGCAAACCGCTTACCAGAAAGGTTGTAAAAACACTTTCCAGGAACAGGTGATGCTGCTCTCACCACACCGTGGCCAGTATTTGCTATTGTCAACTTTCTGGAAGGAATAAAAACATTGCTTTCAGAGGACAAGTGTTTGCATCATGAGAATATATTTATAAGGATAACATGTAGCTTTTGAAGTTCACTGCAAAAGAGTGATTTTGTATGGTGGCAGCCAGGTTCACTTCTGAGTTATACCTGGGACGTTGGTAATGAGGTGAGGTCCCTGCCTGAGTGTGGAGAAATGGCAAAGTTTGCCCTCCTGTGGCAACTTATTTTTAAAACAGGCATTGCCTCTTCAGCTGAATAGTTTCTGAAATATTGATTAATTTACTCATTAATTTATAATCACACTATGTAATGTGACCATCTTAAAAATAGCTCTAAGTTATCTATAGCTATAGTGGTTTAACTAGTTAAGGAATTATTGCATTTCTTCAGTTCACATGGTGAATGTTTCCATTATTTATAACAAAATGAGTGAAAATCCACTAGAACTGGAAGAACAAGTGCTTTTTGAAAATATGTCACAAGTGGCTCCATATCTTCATAATCTGTCATCTGCAGAGTCATTTTCCCAGAACTTCCCTCATTGGTGCTGGAAGACCAGGTGGCAACTTTCTTGTGGACATCTCTGAAACCCAATAAGAAGCTGTTTTGTGGATTCATTTGTATTTCTTCTGCTTTTTAATATCTTGAGCAACTTTTAAAAAAATTTTACTGTCTTTAATTTAAAATTACTTTAAATTCACTTTGAAATTACTATCTTAGTCAAGCAGATAGTGATTTCAGGACAAGTGTAATTCGGTCTTTATTATTCTCTTATAAGGCCACTTTACTTTGAAATACATTTTAGGACCAGCCTAGACAATATGCATGTTATTTTGTGTCCTTTTATAATTTCACATTGACAGACGTTTTCTAGTAGAGGGTCATCCCACATGAGTGTGGTTGAAAGTGTTGGAGCTCCTGACTTACAGCTATCATAACTCCAGCAGAGCCGTGAGCTCCCAGCCTCTGCCATCCACAGGCTCTTCCAGGATCCTGTGTGCTCCAGAGAAACTGGTTTACTGCTTGCCTGTGAGAACTGAGGCTAATGCATTGTTTATTTGAATTTCCCAGGCGTGTTTGGGAAAGATGTATGTGGACATTCAGACAGAGTAGAAAGAACACCAGACCTGATTCTGTCACTCTCTAGTTGCATGACCTTGGGCAAATCACCTATCTCCCTTTCCTTGCCACTAAATGGGCTGCAAGTAATGTCTACCACATGGGGTTTCATATGTCAGTAAGTGAATGCTCTGTGTCTGAGCACTTGGTTATCTGTAAAGATTATTCAAATTTACTATCCGTGTTACCAAGAAGATCTGAAGTGAGTTGGGTTCACTTTTTTTTTCTTTTAAATACTACTTCAGATACCCCCCAAGAAGTTCCCTAAGTTGGAATATTTAGTTATCTTTAGAAATAATATTTAGCCATATGCATTTAGAGGGAAGTGCGTATGTGCACACATGTGCATATTTTAGACATATTCATAAATGTCACAATCATGCAGTAATCTTGGTTTGAGAGTTTTTGTTAAATAAAATGGAAGGTAGAGAAATGAAAAGGAAAAGCCAAGGGTGAGATAAAGAGGCACAGGACTTTCTGTAGAACTCCTGGCACGACGAGACAGTCAGGAACTCTACTGTTCTACAAAAACTCAGGTGGAGCCGGGCTCTGCTGGAGTTATGATAGCTGTAAGTCAGGAGCTCCAACACTTTCAACCACACTCATGTGGGATGACCCTCTACTAGAAAACGTCTGTCAATGTGAAATTATAAAAGGACACAAAATAACATGCA
>CAUYQG010131513.1:0-11756 GCA_963574415.1 Tarsius wallacei
GCCGGGCGTGGTAGCGCGCGCCTGTAGTTCCAGCTACTTGGAAGGCTGAAGCAGAAGGATCGCCGGAGCCCAGCAGGTCGAGGCTGCGGTGGCCGGGAGCGGCCACTGCACTCCAGTCTGGGCGACAGAGTGAGACTCCAAATCAAACAAAACAAAACAAAACAAAAACAACAGAGAAGCTTAGAGTATCTGGCTTCTTTCGCTTCAGCTTTTGAGATCCATCCACGTTAAACAATAGAGAAGCTTAGAGTATCTGGCTTCTTTTGCTTCAGCTTTTGAGATCCATCCACGTTTTTGTGTATGTAAGAGTTTGTTCCTTCTTAGTGCTTAGTGGGATTTCATCGTATATGCATGTATCAGTTTGTACAGCCACTCACCAGTTCCTGGGCGTTTGGGTTGGTCCTAGTTTTATGTGACTATGAATCATGTTCCCAACGTTTTTCTAAGACAACAAATTCAGTCTAAATATGTGGCCACTCCCTTGTATATCTATTGTATCACCTCCTGAGTTTGTTTCTGTTCTTGTTTGATTACTTCCTCCAAGAATGTCATCCAAGTGAGGCTTTCATAAGAATATCTTTATAACCTCCTCACATTCTAATGAAAATCTGGCTAAATAGAAAATTATAGGTTCAAAGTAATTGCTCTTAATCATTTACATATACGTCTGTATTTGCTTTAAACATTTTCAACCTGAGGTTTATTTTTCTTTCAACCTTGGAATTTATCTCCATTATGTCTTTAAATATTTTCTCCTCTCCATTTTTATATTTCTCCCTTTCTGTCCTAGATCTATCTTTGGTATTAGTTAGAAAATTTACAAATAAGCTACCTTATTTTGTTTTTAAACTTTTCCCATTACCTCTGGGGAGCTGCTCAAACCTCTCTTCCAATCATTAGTTCATCTTCAGCTGCATTTAGTCTACTATTCACTCCACGTTGTTAATATTTTCAGTAAACATTCATTCTAGTTATTATGTTCCATGCCTAACATCTCTGTTTTAGTTTTGTGATATGTTTTCCTGATTTGTATTGCAAATATCATCACTCATCTCCTTAAATGTATTTGTCATGCTTATTTAAAAATTTTGGTCAAACTGCTCTACTAATCAGTTTCAGATGGTGCATGTTATTCAACTGTGGTTTGTTTTTTTTTGCAGTAGTTGTATCCTCGAGTGTCTAGTTATTTGTCCTGTAAATTCATGTTCCCTGGAGATTGTGACCCTGACTGATGAACACGCCTCCAGTAAGGCCCAATGAGTCTGAAGTGGGAGTCTGGTGACCAGCCCAGAAGGGAGCCTCTGGCACCAAAGAACTACTATCACACCCATTTTCTGACACTTTTCCAGATCATTCCTCCAGTCAGGTTTTGACCTCAGGGAGAAGCAGCCCAGAGAATATGGAAGGGGAAGGGCAGAGACCTGAATTGGAAAGAGGGGAAAGGGAGGAGAGGTCGGTCTGCAGTTGTTTTATGAATTCCTCACCCCAACAGCGCTTTTGTGCTGGCCTGATGTTACCTGGAAAACCGAGTCGAGGTCCCCCCCCCAAGTTGTTCCCACTTCAACTGTGAAGCTGGGCAACGACTGCCCCAAGGCAAGGTGGGCCCGGGTCAGGCCAGATTATTTAATCTCACCTGTGTCACTTAAGATTGAGGCAGTCCTCAGGCTCTACGATGTTTTTTGTGTTGTTGTGTTATTGCTTTCTTTTTTGTGAGTTGGAGTCTCACTCTGTCGCCCAGGCTGGATGGAGTGCAGTGGCACCCTCATAGCCACCGCAGCCTCGACCTACTGGGCTCAGGCGATCCTTCCACCTCAGCCTTCCAAGTAGCTGGAACTATAGGCATGTGCTACCACGCCCAGCTAATTTTTTGATTTATTACAGTGACGAGGTCTCACCACGTTGCCCAGGCTGGCCTCGAAACCCTGAGCTCAGGCAATCCTCTCACCTCCGCCTCCCAAAGTGCAGGGATTACAGGCGTGAGCCACCGCACCCAGTCTCCACATCGTGTTTTGCTGTTTTATTTCCTGGACTTCCGCAGTTCTTCAGCCAGCAGCCCCCGGGTGCACCGCCTTGGTAGAAACGAGGCTGGAGAGGAGACGAGAAGTGTCCAGAGAAGCCGCCATGAGAAGACCTGTCTCCTGGCGTGGGTTCAACTCCTGCCTCTAGAGCTTCCTAGCGGCGTTCACTTGAGCAAGTCTCACGGCCGCTGGCCTGTGCCTCAGTTTCCCTCCTCTGCAGATGAGCGAAAGAAGGAGGGCACCACATCAGTGCCACTTACCAGTTAGCTATGCATGATACACCCCTCCACGGCTGCCCGCCCCTCGGAAGGATGCTGAGACTTCCCCCTTCCTGCTCGCGGCGGGGAGCCCACCCAAATGGGTTCCCAGCGAGCACCCGCCGTGGCTCCACGCTCCTGGGCCTCCATGCTCCAGGCGCGAAAACGTTGCTTCTGGGAGCAGTCGCGAGTCGCTGCAAGCAGAGGACAGGGCAGGACGGCGGCCGACCGCGGGATGGCACGGCAGAAAACCCACGCGGGGACGAGGGTGGAAGGCGGGACGCGCGGCAAGAGGGAGCGCACGGGGCCGAGTCCGTGGCGCAGTCAGGCGCGGGACGGCGACGCGCCCGGCCTGCGCCCCGCCCCTCCTTGTCCGGCCTGCCCGCCCCGCCCCTCCTTGCCCGGCCGGCCCGCCCGCCCCGCCCCGCCCCGCCCCGCCCCGCCCCGCCCCGCCCCTCCTTGCCCGGCTCGCCCCGCGGGCTCTGCGTCTCAGCGCCGGCTGGCGGAGGCTCCCGTCGCGCAACCCAGCTGCCCGGCGCGCGATGCAGTGCCTGGGCGCCGACTCCCTGGTGAGTGCCGCGGCCTCGCCCTCGCGGATGAGCCGGGGAAAGGGTCCGGTCCCTTTTCCACGCACCTGTCCCGGACGCCCGCGCCTCCGTCTCCTCTTGGGAATACAGCACCCCCGCCGCGCCCTGGGGACACCTGGCAGGAAGGGCCCGGGCCCCTGCCTGGGCGCTAGGGCGGAAGCGGGGGACACGCTGGCCGCGGGGCGGGAACCTGGGGCTGCCTTCAGGTGCGCCTCCAGGTGTGCACCTGGCGACTGGGGACTTGGACCGCCCTGCACAGAGCAAGCATTTCCAAGGCTGCGTGAAAGACCTCCAGGCGGACACTTAAAAAAAAAAGTTAATTTGAGCGGTTTCCAATAGGTTTGGGTTCGGTTCGAATTCGGTTTGGGTTCGGTGGAGTCCACCTGTTTATCGTCTCAACTTCCTTTTTCTGGAAGGTTTCTGCAGAGAGAGCACCTAGGCAAAGAGAGTGGCGACCCCAGATTTACAGGAAATGCACAGACACGGCGTGGTTATTCCTGTTCTTTCTCTTCTGGACTGGTCTGGTGAGTGCGGGTGCGTGCAGGGGGAGGCCAGTGTGTGTGCGAAATGACTGTGCCCGGATGTAAATCGCTTCACGTGGGTGTGCAACGAGGGAGCCTGCCCTTAGCCCGGAACACACATCAGTGAGTCCTCGCAGAGTTCTTGTCAGGCGTCCGCTAAGGGCCCTGGTCGCTAGAGAGGCGCAGGCCGCATCCTCAGGGATGACTCCACCGGAAATGGAAGCACCCTTAGCAGTGGGATCGTTTAGTAAGGCCAGTGGTCCCCTTAAGATCGGAGCGTCTCAGCAGTTCTTTTACCACCTGTCACACCCTCAAGCCAAATATTCTTCAAGCTTTTGAGTACTTTTAACAAAAGAGAAGCCATAAGTTTCTGTTCCTTTAGCTGAACATAACACACACACACAACGCCGGGCCATTGATATAAGCCCTCTAGTTAGATGGGTGGTGATGTTTTCCACTCTAGTTTCCAGGTATGTTTGACTGCTGGTAAACTTCATCTGGCTGTGCCATTTTAGTCCTGGGAGAGTCTTGGAAGTGGAATCCTGATGCTTTTATACTTATTTTAGAAGTGTGGGTAACAGCTTCACTTTCTCAAAGGCCACTTCTGTGAAATCATCCATGCCAGGTGGAGGCCTGTTTGCTGCATGGTAAATGATTAATTTATAAAGCCCGGTAATAACTACCAGGTAGTAAATGCCTTTGTTGAAAAGAGTTGTTTGAATAGACCCTGCAATGCTGTGTTTGTTCTTCTTTCCAAGTAAGAAAGGTATTGGTTCCCTTGTTGACTGACCAACTGGTTTCACATAGACGAGGTGACAGGTGTGGTGAGAGGCTGGTCCTCAGGTGCACAGTCGAGTGAGTTTTGTGGCCATCTTGGACCCCTCCTCAGAAGCTGAGAGACAGTGAATCTGCAGCTCCCCCGACTCAGCCTTCCACAGACAGCTTCTCTGTGTCTGCTGTTGTGTGATGTATGCAGGAGCTGCCCTGCCTTGTAAAGGCTGCTGTGACCTCAGGCTGCTCATGTGATTTAATGATCTCCCCTCACCCTCCACGGCTCAGACCTAGTATATCACTATCAGACTTTCAGCCCAGCAGCTGTCTGGGGAAAGGATCTGGAGATGGCTCATTCAAGCCTGAAGAATTATGAACAGCCGAGAGGTGGCCCAGAACTGGAAGCTGCTTTAAAATTATGTTTCATTCTCAAAATAAGTCTGAAGGTTTTAATATGCCTAAGTTCTCTTTACTTCATTATGTTGGGGTTTTTTTTGTTTGTTTATTTTGAGTCAGAATCTCACTCTGTCGCCCAGGCTGGAGAGCAGTGGCACGCTCATAGCCACCGTGGCCTCAACCTGCTGGGTTCAGGTGATCCTTCTGCCTCAGCCTTCCAAGTAGCGCACAACCACGGCCAGCTTACTTTTTGATTTATTGTGGAGATGAGGTCTCACCAAGTTGCCAGGGCTGGTCTCGAACCCCAGGGCGCAGGCAGTCCTCTCCCCTCGGCTTCCCAAAGTGCTGGGATTACAGGCTTGAGCCACTGCACCCAGCCATTCTGTGACTGGCTTTTAGTATCTTCTACAACATTTTTGTTAGTCATAGGTATTTAAAACAGAGCAAGTAGTGTTTTTTCTGCCTCTTCTGTTCTGCTTCTGGGTCTTGTAATGGATAATCTGACCAGTGATGGATAGGATTATTACTGATGGTGCTTCCCCGAGTTAGGTCTGGACCAAGGCTTGGGGAAGGGGGCTAGAATTATAAGCAGGGATGGTCTTTTGAAAATAGAAAGAGTACCAGCCTGTGGTTATATTTTCATAAAACACATAGAACAGGAAGTCCCAAAGTCTGGACCTTCTCTGCCTCTACTTACCTCTCCATTGCCCTCTCCCCCCTTGCCTTTTCATATTTGTCTTTTAAGACTCCATTTTCCTGATTTCCCCAGGCACAGTTGACGGTGGCCTCCTCAGTGGCCCGCCAGACCAGTGTACATGCCTCCTGCATCACTTGTGTAGAATTGCAGTTTCATGTTTGAAATTAGAACAGGGACAGTTTATAGTAGTCGTGTTATTGGCAGGGACTCAGGAATACTCAAATCACACCCCAACCTGCCCCCTAAACAAACTTCCCACTCCTCCCCACAAGCTTTCTAAGGAAGAGAGCAAATTGAGGATGCTGGTGAATGGAAAACATCACCTCATTATTCGATCACAGGCGAGCTGAGCAGAAGCACATGACTGCTTTCTTCCCTGTAAGTTCCAGCACAAGCAAGGATGGAGTGTCAAGAATGAGCATGTTAAGACCCCCTCACTGCGCCTGCCGCATTCGCAGAGTCATGCGTCCATCCATAGCCTTTAGGTGGGGTGAGACTGACACTGTCTACTAGCAATGGTGACCCACTCATTCTAGAATCCGACCAATTAGATGTAGGAGGGACTGGGGGGGAAGGGGGCAGGGAGCCTCCCTTTTCCACAAGGTCTGCAGCTTGGAGTCCTGTTCCACTTCTAGGCTGAGTCCTGGAGGGCAGGGACTAGGTTTTGTTCGTTCCTGTCTCTCCTAGTAACAAAGTCTCAGGCACACACTGGGCACTGCAAGAGTGTTATTTTGATTTCTAAATTAGTATTGGCTACAGAATATCTGAAACATACTGACTTTAGGATTAGGTACCTTTGAAACATAAGGTATAAATGCTATATGGTATTGAATGGTGTACTGCATCCACGTTCCTGGAATAAACTTGTCAATGTGCAGTATTAAATGGTACTCTATATATTGTATACAGTTTTGAGAAACTCACAACACTAAGTTTGTTTTATGAGAAGATACTCAGTCTTGGAGGAGGGCCTGTCAGTGCATATTAATGTGACAGTTGTTTGATCCGAACTTTCCAATATTCCATGTTCACTGTGAGAGTGGATAACATGGAGCTAGATTGTAGGGTGTCCTTGTCTGACAGAATTCCTGAGATTCTTTATTTTGTGTCTTTTAAGCAGTTATTTTAAACGCTATTTTCAGACTTGTTGTGAACGGTATTTTGATACATATCAACTGTGTTGCCTCTACAGAGTCCCCTAAAAGTAAAACCAAAGAAAAAAAAAGAAAGAAACTCACTCAGGGAAGGAATTAGCAAAGCCCTTAGATAAAGCAAGAACCTTAAGAGAAAAAAATTGCCTTGTCCCGGTAAAGTTTGACCCCAAAGAAAGATGACAGACTATTAAAGAAGGATCTAAAAAGCATAAAGAGGTAAGAAAATGAAGTGGGGCAACCCCTTTGGGTCCCCTCCCGCTGTGGGAGCGTTTTTGTCCTCTCAATAAATCCTGCTTTCTAAAAAAAGAAAAATGAAGTGGAAGCTGCTTCAGTGGATTCTAATTCTCTCTCCGCCTAAACTGCTAAAGCAAGTCTTAGGCGAGCAGGATCTTGAGGATTTGAGCTGCTGAAGGAGGGAGGGTCCGCAATGCTGCAGACTTCACGTGTGGCCTGGCAACGTTCACACCCACATTGCAGGGCCGTGGGGACCATGGCCAGCCCTCACCAGGCCCTCCCGTGCCCCTGGTTTTTCTAGGTGTTCATCATGGGCTACTCGCTTGCGGCTGGAGCCGCACAAAGGCTCCTCTTTGGCTATGACAGCTTTGGCAACGTGTGTGGCAAGAAGAACTCCCCAGTGGAGGGGGCCCCTCTTTCGGGACAGGACATGACCCTAAAAAAGTAAGTGTCTAAGTAAGTCCCCAACCTAGAGAGGGGCTGTACTTCAAAAGTCTGTGTAAATTAGCTATTTAGAGCCTGGAAACTGTTGTCCCATTCAAAACTCGGTCAACCTGTCTCATAAAAAGGGAGCCGTGTGTGTTGGTACAAGGGCAGGTCTTAGAATTGGCATCCCAAGTCACATTCAGCCTCTGCTCTTGTTAGCCGTGAGTTCTTGGGCAGAGTACTTACCCCCTCAGAGCCTAGCTTTCACCTTTTCAAACTGGTTATCATACCTACCTCACAAGGGTGTTTTAGGATCACTGAGATACTGTGTGAGCTAAGGCATAATAAATGTTACTTGTGGACCACTGTCTTCCATAGTGTATCAGCATCATGTCACCAAGGGAATGTTTGAATGCTGCATCATCCACAGCATCATTTCTTTTTTTTTTTAAGTTGGAGTCTCACTTTGTCACCCAGGCTGGAGTGCAGTAGCATGCGCACGGCTACCATAGCCTCAGCCTGCTGGGCTCAGGTGATCCTTCCACCTCAGCCTTCCAAGTAGCTGGAACTACAGGCATACACTACCAAGCCTGGCTAATTTTTAAAATTTATTGTCGAGATGAGGTCTCGCCAAGTTGCCCAGGCTGGTTTTGAACTCCTGGACTCGGGCAGTCCTCTCGCTTCTGCCTCCCAAAGTGCTGGGATTACAGGCATGAGCCACCACGCCTGGCCACAGCATCATTTCTGTGTGGAAAGACCTGAATCCCAACTCGGAATGCTGGGGCCTGTGTCCCATACCTCCCAGCATACACTTTCAGCTGGGGTGCTGTGGTATTGCATTCTTACCCCTCCAGCTCCAACATAAAGACAAAAAGGGGAGAGAAGAGAGGAATCCCCTGGAAGGGAGAGAGATCCTTGGACATAATTTTCTAGGATGGAGCCTGCCTTATAAGATTTTTTGAAACTTATGATCAAAGCAACTCCTAGAAGAGAAATCTTAAGGGCCTAAATATATCCTGAGTGTAAGTTTGGAGTCACCAAATACAGAGCTCTGACCAGGCCTTATCCTTCTGAGGGGTGCTTTGCCATTTCTGGGCATGGATTGCTTGGAGAGGCATTTGCTCCTGCACTCATGGGAGCCACTTACAAAGAAGATAGGTGGAGGGAGCAGTTACCTAGAGGCACCTGGGTTCCCATTTCACGCTGTATTCAAAATGCAGTGCTGAAAAACAGCCATTCCTCATTGAAGTGAAAAGTGTACATTCCATTATTCTCAAAGCCAAAAGGTGGAAGCAACCCAAGTAAGTGTCTCTCAGTGGATAAGCAGAGAAACAAAATGTTATCTCTATGTTACAAGGGAATATTATTTAAAAGGAAGGAAATTCTGACACACGACAACATGAATGAATCTTGAGGACTCCATGCCAAGTGAAATAAACCAGTCACAAAAAGACAATCCTTGTATGAGGCCACTTATGTGAGATATCACACTCATAGAAACAGAGCAAAATGGTGATTGCCAAGGATGGGGAGGGGAGGAGGGAGGTATTGCTCAGGGAGTACAGAGTTCAGTTTGGGAAGACAAAGAGTTCAGCGGTGGGAGGTGGTCGTGATTCCCAGCAACGTGGAGACACTTGATGGCACTGTATCTGAAATCATTACGACAGTAAGATCTGCGTATATTTTAACACGTTTTTAAAAATTTCACATGTGTGTATTTACCACACGCCCAGGAAGTCTCTCCTGGTCTGCTGCACCACCTCCCTTTCTCCCATCCCCAGTTAGAAGGAGAACGAGCTCTGGGTCCTTCTCAGGATCTCTCCCATGGAGGCAGCGGCAGGGCCCTTCCTCTCACACTGCTGGGCTCCTGGGAGACTGGATGAGGGGCAGGCAAAGCTAGTGTGTGCCTGTTGATGGCAGCACCTTCATGGTGCCTGGGCAGTGCACTAGCTGTCCCCTGTGTGCCCTGGCTCTCCAACTGGAGGAGAGGGGAGGGGCAAGCTGTCAGCTCTCAGCCTCAGCCCCCTCCTTTCTTCTTCTTACTTTTCCGTGTGCAGTTTCTTCTGAAGTACATCTGAACACTCTTGGGAGCAAATGTGCTTCTCCTGGATTCTGCTGAGCAGTGTGTGCGTGGGACTGATCTAGCACTCTGTGAGTGGTTTACTAGTCCTCCTTTTCCTCAGTGACTTCCTTGGGCAACTCTTTAGTGTTTTCTCCAGAACATGCTGAGTCTGGAGAAAGCTTTCACGTTTGTGAGATGCTCCCAAGATGTACCTCACTGCCTTGTAGGCATCATACACGTTCAGTTACGCTGAAGCATTTCATCATAAAAGTTGCCTTAGTCATTCCTGACTTTGATAGCATGTGGATATCTTTTTAAGGCCACATTTAAGCCCAAAGAGAGGCAGTGCTCTAAGATGTTCTTCTGTTTCATGTGTCTCTTTAGAAACGTGTTCTTTATGAATTCCTGCAACCTGGAACTCCAAGACGCGAGGCTTGGCCGCACAGCCCTCTGCGTCTCCAGCTGTCCTGAAGAGCAGCTTGACACTCTGGAAGAGGTCCAGCTCTTTGCAAACACCAGCGGTAGGCACTGAGGGGCCAGTTCACGCTTCTCCCTATGGTGGGGTGGCCTATGGGGACCTAGAAGATCCTGTTCTCTCTGGAAAGCTGCAACATGTATTTCCTTGTGGGTGTCTCATGTGTGGAAAAGGCTGTAAGCATCTTCCCTTGAGCTTGTTCAGTTTCATTCGGGTCCTTCTGGATTTACCTGCAACCCTCACTGCTCTGCATGTGCTCCCTGCCACTGCAGGGAAGGGGCTTCCTCAGAGGGCAAAGAAGAGACAGTTTCAGACTGGATTGCCAGCAGGTGGGTCCTTTCACGGAATTGCTGGGGCCAGTGGATACTTTCACTGGCCAGTTATACTAGAAGCATTTGTGTCACTAAAGTCCCTTGCCCTGGGCCCCTGTTCTCATTTATGTCGTAAGGATTAAACGAACAAAGGAAAGCAAAAGAAATTTGAGCCAACCCACTACAAATTTCATCTGCCTGAGAAATGGTTTGCCAGATTTCAAAAAAAAAATTTAGGTTAAAAATATTAAGCTTCAGCCGGGCTCGGTGGCTCAGCCTGTAATCCAGCGCTTTGGGAGGCTGAGGTGAGTGGATTGCCTGAGTCCACGAGTTCGAGACCCGCCTGGGCAACTTGGCGAAACCCCATCTCTACAATAAATCAAAATATTAGCAGGGCATGGTAGTACGCACCTGTAGTTCCAGCTACTTGGAAGGCTGAGGTGGAAGGATCGCCGGAGCCCAGCAGGTCGAGGCTGCAGTGGCCGGGAGCGGCCACTGCACTGCTCTCCAGTCTGGGCGACAGAGTGAGACTCCAACTCAAAAATATATATATATATTAAGCTTCTACAATAAATCATTCTCAGGTACCCTTCAAATCATTTTAGGGCCAATCATGTAACTTTTAGTTTTGAATGTGAGGTTTTGAAGAGAGTGTGAGAAAGAGAGGCTACTTGGAGGCTGAGGCGGAAGGATCACCTAAGCCCAGCAGGTGGAGGCTATGGTGGCCATGAGCATGCCACTGCATTCCAGCCTGGGTGACAGAGTTAGACTTCAACTAAAAAAAAAAAAAGAAAGAAAGAGAGGCCTTCAATGACCTCAGACTATATACCTCTTCTTTTTTGTGGTTCTGTCATCTGAGATCTGTTTTCTAAATCTGGGTAGTTCATCCTATCTCCTTTCTGGTGGGTAAAATTGATGTGGCTTCTTCACAGACTCACCTGGGAAGATGGTACAGTGTATGTGTCTTCTGCTTCCAGGGTCCTTCCTGTGTGTTTACAGCTTGAATTCTGTCAACTACACCCAGAATTCAAAAGCCAACTCATTGTGCCCCAGACTACCAGTTCCCCCAAGGTAAAAGTCTCCATATCGTTTGTCTGTTAATCATCTAGGCATTGCAGAGCACAGAGAGATGTCAGGGAGAGCCCCTTCCTGCAGAGAGTTTAGGATCTACAGAAACCCAGGGATAAAAAAACAGAGAGGAATTATTTGCAGTATGCATATGGGCAGTGGATTAGTAATCAGACTAAATAAGGAGAAAGCTCAGCTAGCAATAAAGACACGCGTAGTAGTCCAATAATACTAGCGATAACAAAAAGTAATATGCAAATTACTATCCGAGAGCTGAATTTTTTTTTTTAAGTAGCTGGTGTGTGTTTTTTCTACTCCAGCTATTTATCACAAGTAGAATTTATTTGCTTTTGCTTTTTTATTGCAGTCAGACATTGTTAGTTTTTGTAGTTCCAGATTTCTTCATAAGAGAGAGACCAGATTGTTGTACCCCAGGTTTTAAGAGATCACCAAAAGAGCCAGCTCTGATGTAAGCACAAAAGGTTTTTTTTTATTCAGACTCGAGCCTGGGCTCACGCTTGTAGCCGGCTCAGCGACTTGGAACGAGAGCGAGCCCCGTCTCAGGTTTACACGCACCTTTTATACAGAATTCTGAGGGAGTGGGGTGGCTTTGCAAACTTGTTCACACAGGATTAGATAGAACTGCATAAACACGGTTACAGAGATACTGATTGGTTGGTTCGTTTTTGATTTTTCGCGGGCTTGGCTTAGCTGTCTTTGATGGACAGGCAACGGCTAAGCGGGCAGAGAGGAGTTACTTAAGCCCTCTGGAATTTTTA
>CAUYQG010131516.1:0-19252 GCA_963574415.1 Tarsius wallacei
TCCCTGCCAACACCTTGATTTCAGATTTATGGCCTCTAGAATTACGAGATAATAGAGTTCTGTTCTTTTAAGCCATCAAAATTGTAGTAATGAGTTAGGGAGCCCTAGGAAACTAATCCATATTCTCTCTCTCTCTCCCTCTCCCTCCTTCTCTTCCTTCCTCCCTCCCCCCTTCCCTCCCTCTTTCTCTCCCTCCCTCCTTTCCTTCTCTTCCTCTCTCTCTCTCTCTCTTTCTCTCTCTCTCTCTCTCTCTCCCTCTCTCTCTCTATCACACACACACACACACACACACACACGGGATTATGATTATAGAAATGACTTTAAAAAGACTTTCTATGTATCTGGAATATAAATAAAAGAAATTCTCCAGGACTCAAGAGTTTCTAAAACTCTAGCTGAGAGGTGAGCAATGCTAGAAAGTAAAGATTGCTTGTAATTTATCCCTGTCCTGTTCAATTCCAGGGAAGGCAACATAGAAACTTGAAAGTGAACAAATACATCTTGGCAATAAAGGGAATAAAGATTTTTCTCAAGAACTGAAAGAAATTTACTTAAGATTTTATAGAGGCATGAATGAGAAAACTGGAACTAATTTTCTTAGACACCTGCTGTTCTTGCCACTTAACTAAATCACTAGCAGAAATTTTTTAAGTTATAGATTTAATTAATTAGTATCTCTGGTGAACAAGCTACACACCTTTGTATTTTCAGAGAGGGGAAGTTGAGTAAAAGAACAGAAGCTACTCCTTTGACTATTGAAAATAATAGTCTTTTTGTATATTGAGCTACAGGAAGCCAAATTTAAGAGTAGGCTCTTAAGAAATAGGATGAAAAAGGACAGACTGTATCATAACATTTCAGTGATATACTACCTACCTTTTCTTGAAAGCTAGATGCAGGTATAAACTATTTCATTAGTCATTTCAACCAAAACTGTGAGTCTCATCAACTTTCCATTTTAGTCCTGCAAAATATCACATAACTTTCTGACCAAACAACATAAAAAGTGTTTTATGGTTAACTGAGAAAATAGCAACAGAAAAAAATAGAAGCATCCTAATTCATTACAAGAGCTTCCTGTCTATAACCAGACTAAATAAAAACTTCACTTTTTTAATTCATGATTACAAGTGTAGGAACAAAAGTCATTTTGTTCATTGCCATATTCTACCTTAAATCAACAAATATGATATTGAAACTATTTTTTTCTTTGTTGGTATTTAAACAAACTATTAACAAAATGTATCCTGTTTAGTAATGAATTAGAAAATTGAACAAGTATTTTGAGAAAGACTTCTTTTACTAAGCATCTTTATTGTGTGAAGTGGTATTACACAATCACTGTGAGCTTGGGCTTTTAAATCAGCGAAAACTGGGTTCAAATTCTGGCCTATGCACTTGATAGCCATGTGACTTTGGACATATCTGAGTTTCTTCTCCATGAAAAAAAGATGGTTAACTCTCCTTTATCAAATGGGTTATGAAGGTAAAGCATCTAGTACATAATAAGCATTTCCACAATAGAAGTTCTGGTTCTGTTATGAGCTAGGTAAATAAGAGTCATCCACCCAAGAGGTAGTTAAATATTAGTTCACAATAAGCATTATAGCAATTATGGATCTAGATAATCAAGTTAGCATCATTACTGTATTCTTTCTCTCTAAGCAAATTGGAAAATTAGATAGGAAGCTAAATTCTAATCAGAGAATTCTCTGAATACACAGAAGTGAGGTATAGAATTCAAACATGTTACTACTCTACATGGAGAGACTGAATTATGCCAATTTACCCATGGTTTTTATATTATCATTGCTGAGATGGACAGAATAGACTTATTAGTCCCATTGTATGATAGGAAAAGATGGAAACCAAGAGATCAAAGCAGCTTCTCCAGGAACACAGTTCTTTTCCTTATTCCATAGTAAGTCAAGTCTGAAGTTATTTAGTAATAGGACCAAAGAATCCAGCAAAATGCAATAAGCAAGATTCTGAAAGGGAATAAAGCACAAGATGGATTAAGAAGTATTTTAAATTCACAAGAATCAAAAAGAAATTTAATTCATAAGTTGAAAAAAAGGGTCATATTTGCTTCCAGGAAGTAATAAAAAGAGAGCTATAGAGGTTTTAGTGACAGGGATTAAAAACAAAGGAATGTGATTATTCCAAAACTACTGACTATGAGAGTATAAAACAGAATATAGAAATCACACCTTTCAGTTGGTTGCTTATTCAGCTGTGCAAAAGCTTTTAAATTCAATGAAATCCTACTTATCTATTTTTACTTTTGGTACTTGTGCTTTTGGGGTCATATCCCCAAAAAATCATTGCTCAAACAAAAGTCATGAAGCTTTTAAGAACCCAAGTCATAACTGCAATTTTACCACTTCTTAGCATATTTATTTTATTTTATTCCATTGTTCAACATTCATTTCCACAAGAAATGATACTTGCTGGAAGAGCAATTCCAGCTTCAGTGTTTGGTAACCTGTCTTTAGTTGACCAAATTTTTTAGCACACCTAAAAATATATATATATATCTAATTTCTACAAAGAGAAATTAGAATTGGAAATCCCAAAACACAGGCTTCATGCCAACCCCAAATTATAATGCTTCATAACCTTTCAGGAATCATATAATAGAAAGTTCCTTGTTTTTGAAGAATCATATACTCAATGTGTTCTTTATTTGCTTAATACTTTGATATGATTAGGAAAATATTCTCTACAAACAACCAGTGGACTAACTGTTGTGGGTACACCCTGTCCTCCCCTGCTATAAATCCAGGCCTCCTCTCTCACTCTTAGGGCAAAAGTTAATTTAATTTTGTAATTAATTTGTAGGTGATTTTTCAGACATTTCTTTATCATTTCCAAAAATTTCCATGAGACCATCAAAGAACTTGCTTTATTTAATCTCTTTCATGGGAAGAAGACAATAATTTGACTCTCCTAATAGTTAAAGTTTATTCTGTGATCTTTCACATAAAATTTAGAAAAAAAAGTCTCAAATATCCTTAATAGTTTTGATTAGTACAGATAATTTATGGAATTTTTCTCCCCAAAACTGGAGATAACTGTAGAAAGTTTTTTCCATGTAATAAAATTTCAAAATTTCTAATTTTAAAAGTATGTGAACCACACATGTTTCAGATAGAATACTTGTTCCCACTAAATGTGTTCCAGAGCATGTTTGTATCATGAGGTTATTAACTTATTTCTGATCTCTCTCCCTCTCACGCTCTCTTTCAAGTCAGTGCAGTTCTAATGGCAGAGGAATCTGATCACTTCCTCACCTAGATTGTCTCTAGCATGTAAACAATTTTCTTTTGAAATTTGAAAATTTAGTTTGAACTTTCATTCATAAAGAGTTGAATGATTTTAGAATTATGTTTTCTAATATAACTCATCCTGAGTGCATGAGTTTAGAGCAAAGTGCAGGGATAATAGTCTAGCTTCATACTTGTTGCTTATTTCTTCCAGTTCTCTAAGTGTTTTTCTATATTTTCATGTTCTTGGGCTCTCTTTATACAATTGATCCAACAAATTTACAAAGAGTATTAAAGTAACTGCTTTGTTCTTTGTTTGTTTGTTTGTTTTTGTAGTGATGAGGTCTTCTTATATTGCCCAGGTGGTCTTGAACTCCTGGCCTCAAGTGATCCTCCTGCCTCAGTCTCCAAAAGTGCCTGGATTATAGCCATGAGCCACTGTGCCTGGCCTCAGGTAACCACTTTTAACTGTGGATAACCAAAACCTGGAGGCCCCTAGGAAATAACAAGTGGTTAGACTTTGTATTGCCATCTGCAAACAGACATTAAATCTTTTGGGATCAAATATATTCTCAAATAATCAGTTTCAGCACTATACATTATTTCCTGGTTTAGGTATTTTGCTGTCATTTAGTGAATCCAAAAATAAGTAATGAACGTAAAGTTAAGTAGATTTTTAATCAAGATCTCAAATAGCTAGAATGCAAGCAAGAGGGTAATTAATACCACAGAAGAGTTACCAAAAAGAACAATGTGTTGAAATCTCTAATATATTTTAAACCAATGGATATGTTAGATACAGATTATTTCATTTAATATTCACATTAAAAGAAAAATTGTATCCATTTTACAGTTTTAAAAAAACCCCAAGGTACAAAAAAGACATATAATCTGTTCAAAGTCATGAAATTAGTCATTGGTAGAGTTAGGCTTTGACTTTAGGTCTGTCTGAATCAATAATGTATGGCATCTCCAAAGGCTATGTTGAGGGTGATGGGGACACTTGTGGTAGAAGTGGTGGCTGAAGAGACATCATAAAGGAAGTGTGACTTGATGAGGCTTTGAAGAAAGTGTCAAGTGGTCATGGAAAAGGACCCCTGAAAAAGCACAAGCACCAGGGCACGTTCTTTTTGCCTCTTGTGTTGTTCAATCTGGGAGAAGATATCAGAAAGTTAAGCTCTGGCTAAATACACTTCAATTATCAGACAAAGACATTTTTGTGTTTTTTGTAGCTTTTGTTTTGTTTAGTTTTGAGTCGGGTCTCACTCTGTTACTCAGACTGGAGTGCAGTGGCACGATCATGGCTCACTGTAGCCTCAATCTCCTGAGATTAGGCGATCCTTCTGCCTCAACCTCCCTTTGGGACTACAGGCGCATGCGCCACCACACCTGGCTAATTTTTTGATTTTGTATAGAGATGAGGTCTCTATACGTTGCCTAGGCTTGTTTTTGTTTTTTAATTCAGGAGACATAATGGGATCATTACATGCACATAGTGGCATTTTGCACAGTAACTTTGACAGCAGTGTGAAAGAAGATATTTCTAAGGGAGGAGACATGGGAGGAGGCAGGGAGATGGGTTTGCAATATTTCTGGCAAGAGAAGGTGAGAGTCCAAATTGTGGCAATGACAGTGAGACTATCAGTGAGAGCACAGACATAAGAAAAGGGCACCTAAATGGAAAGACAATCAGCTGAACTTGGCAATAGAGTAAATGAGATAAGAAAGAGAGATAAAGGAGACAAATATTCCTTAATGTTTTAATCATGGTTTGATTGAGATAAGGGTAATTCAGTTATATGACATAAGAGAGTACAGAAAACGGATCTGCTGGGGCAGGGGTAGCAGAACTAAAGATGATCTATTAGGATTTTCAACATCATCCTGTTATTAGAGCAATACTAGACCGGCAGAGACATTAAGTATTTTACAATAATTAAATGATTGTGGTAGCTAACTGTTGCCTAAGCCTCTTAAAAAGCTAAAATTATAGTTAGTTATAGCTAGAGAGACATATTCCAAAGAAACCAAGAAGTCATCTGTTTATGAGACTCTCTTTTTCTTCAGGTTTAAAAAAAAATAACCAGAAAGTCCCTGGGAAATTGTTATCAGACTTTCTGATCTAACTGATGTTTGAGATTATTAGGTGTTTCTTCGCAGAACTTGTCTTGATAAAGTTCAAGGGGATAAAGCCCAAGGATTTGATGTTAAGGAAAAAGAGTACAAATTGGAAAAGTCCTAGACACCCAAAAATCAGTGGAAGAAGAGTCAATTTTTTCTAAAATTTAGTTTGGAAAGCAAGAGTCAAATGGCATGGCCAGAAAGAAAAACAACAGAAGGAAGTTGGTGAAATACTCAGAGAGAAGTTTTCCCATTAACTCCATGATTCAGCTATTCTCTAAGCCTTGGTGTCAATATTATAAATATATATTTTTTAAAATAAAGATGATTAGCTATAATTATTTCTATTTCTAGAAACAGGGAAATGCTGTTCATAAGGAGATTTCCATGATAAGGGATAAGGATTGGTTAGGAGAACTCAAAAAGGAAAGGGCCCATCCAGTGGTGCCCAGGAAAGGAAATAACATGCCATAATTTTACCATCATCTGCACCTTATGTGGAGAAGAAAAGAAAAAAAGGTTACTTAGGATCTGAGATGCATTTTAAAATATATTTATGTTGTTTGAATGAAATAAGTTTGAAACCCATATAGCAAAACAAACACACTCAAAAGGTTTAATACTAAGCTAAATTGTACAGATCAGAAAAAAGTAAATTTTCAGCTGAATTTTTGAATCTATTTTATTTTATTGTTAAATTAAATTTAATCAGAATGCATATTAACCCCTGTAAGTCCAAATCAAGACCAGCCTTAAAAATATGTAGTACAAATTGATGAGCTTTGTGATAATTTTGCCCCAAAGTAATTTTTGTTATCTGTCTGCCACTGACATAGAAATTCCATTATTATAGAGGCAGTCACTTATCTTAAGAGTCTCTGAAAGATTTCCTTTCAAAGTGGGGATTTTTCCTGAATGTGACTTACATATTACCTTTCTATCCACACCACATAGAGAAAAAGTTCTTCAAGAAATAGCTACACAAAGGAAATGAAGTTTGGGTAATGCTGAATAAAAAACAAGATGGAGAAAATCCAGTGGACTCTGACCAGGACACATGATTTTGTTATCATTTCTATAAAGTCATTTCCACTTGTTATTTTTTTCTGGCATCTTCTGGGATTTGCTTGCCTATTCCTCTTTTTTTCTATCACAAAACTTTCTTCTTTGGGACTCCATCTTCTTGAGGAAGCAGGCACTGAAGTACCGTTTTTTCTAGTTCCTAATGTCCTAAGAGTAACCCATAAATCCAGTTTGTGTTTGCTACAATTTTTTTTTTACCCACAAATAGCTACTGGGGAAAGATAGGTTTGCACAATACACCCTGAGGAAGTTATAACGTGTAAGATCTTTACTAGTCATAGGTAGCCTTATCTCATCTGAATATGATGAGGCAAGATCACATTGATTTTTAAGATTGATAATCAGTCTTGCTTAAACCTTCAACTGAACCCAAGTAACTGTTTCTCAATTCTGTACTAACATCCCAACACCCCAGTACTTTCCATAAAGATAACCCATTATGAAGTATAAAATCAAAGGGAAATTCCAGACTAGTATCAAGCCTCTACTTTCTCAAACAAAATTTCACATTAAGCCACTTAGTGCCATCTTCTATTTGTATAAAATAAGTGAGAAACAAAACTGAAGCTCTTTGAATTAAAATCTTTGCAAACGTTCTCATCCTTTGTTCTCATTCATACCCCCTCACCCTCACCTGCCAATAAACTTCATTCAAAAATAATTTAAAGTTGTTCTGGTAAGTTTTTTACTTCAAGAAAATATGAGGGCACTCTGGTGCTGGGAATCTAGAATTTGGGAGAAAATATGACTATAGTGCTCTTTGGGCTTAGTTCTACAATCTACAGACATTTATCAAACTGACCAAACTCAGCATGACTCTGTCTTTTGTTTCCCTGAATAGTGGGCACATAATTGACAAAGAGAATGGTCACCACTATCAGTTTTCATGAACTTTATTTTTCTATCTTAATTTTCCTATTTCTTAATGTTCCTTCCTATTTAATTTTCCCATCTCTTAAAGAGAATATAAGTACATCTGGAAAGTTTATGAGTTGGAAATATTGGCAATGAGAAGTTTCTAGCAATGCAATTTCTTGTCCTATGAATATGGGATCAAGTAGAAGGTCCTGAAAGCCTCACAGAGTGTAATGTCTTCCCACAATACTCTTCCCTCCTTAATCTTTTATACCAAACCTTTCTTTTCTAGACCCTGGTCTGGGAAATGTTCATAAATTATGGGATATTAACCACCCTCTGACCCCAAAGTAACAGCCTATACGTACATATATAGTTTCTGGCATTAGCCAGAAAAGCCACATTAGGGTTTCCCAGAACAAAGACCAATTCAGAGAGGAGGACAATAAAGATAAATGGTAGATAAAGAAGGGAAATTTCACAGACAAGATGAGACTATCTGTGCTTCACCTTTGCCCATCACAACTACTCTGTCAATAAGAAGTGTCTCCATTTGTATTAGTCAATGGCGTGCTAAATCTGGCTCCTACCTTCTTCCAAGAGACCTAAATATGTATATCTCATCCCACTATCTAGTTCGCTGATGCTACATTTGCATCATGAAATAAGCCATAGTGTGTTGACATTATGGAAACCAATAAATGCTTTAAGTCAGATCACTTTATTTTTTGGAGAGCCAGATTTCCAGTTCATTGCTGATTACAATTTGCATTTGAGAAAAGGAAATGCAAGAGAAGTCCTATCAACATACACATAGTGTTTTCCCTGAAAGGATGTTTTTTCCCATTATTAGAGCTGTCTTAGAGTTCCTTTTATCATGATGATTCCTTGGTTGTCAGCATTACCTTCACTTGAGAACTTGTGAATCAGAATCTCTGGGTTGGGGCCCACCATTAAAGCCCTCCAAGGGTTCTGAAATTTGCTAAAGTTTGAGACCAGCAGCCTCATTCATTGACATCTAAGGAATCCTCTCAATCTAGCTTTCTGAGTGTATGTGTGCTATGGTTTAAATATGGTTTGTCTCCACCAAAACTCAGGTTGAGGTTTGGTTCCCATTGTGGCAGTATAGAAAGGTGGTACATTTAAGAGGTGATTAGGTTGTTAAGATGGATTGGTTTCTTTCTTTGAAAGACTGTGTTGGTTCTTCCGGGAATGAATTTGTTTTCTTGGGAATTAATTAGTTCCTGTTAGAGAGCAGGATGTTATAAATCAAGGTTGACTCTCATGTTTGGTTTTCCCTCTTTTGGCCCCCATGCCAACCCTCTTCCCCTTCCACTTGTTCACCATGTTGTGACACAGCAAAAGGCCCCACCAGAAGTCAAGCAGATGTGAGAAGTATGCTTCTTGGACTTCCCAGCCTCCAGAATTATTAGCCAAATAAATGTGGGGTTTTTTTGTTTTGTTTTGTTTTGTTTTCCTTTATATAATACATTCTCTAGTCTCAGGTCTTCTATAATAGCAATACTAAGTAGACTAAGACAGTGTGTTTTGAAGGGACAGCAGATGTTAAGGTGTATTATTTAGAGTTTAATTATAAGACAGGAGAGGCCGGGCTCAGTGGCTCAGCCTGTAATCCCAGCACTTTGGGAGGCCGAGGTGAGTGAATTGCCTGAGCCCGCGGGTTTGAGACCCACCTGGGCAACTTGGCGAGACCTCATCTCTACAGTAAGTCAAAAAAATTAGCCGGGTGTGGTAGTGCACACCTGTGGTTCCAGCTACTTGGAAGGCTGAGGCAGAAGGGTCTCCGGAGCCCAGCAGGTGGAGGCTGCCGTGGCCGGGAGCGGCCACTGCACTCCAGTCTGGGCAACTGAGTGAGACTGCAACTCAAAAAAAAAAAGACAGGAGAAATATGAAGGCTTAAGCTAATGGGAAAGAAATGGTAGTAGGGAAAAGAGAAAAACTATAGGAGGAAGCAGAGTGATTCAACAAAATTCTAAATAGGGCAATAGAAGTTGGGCCCCCAAATACAGATAACCTTAGACAAAACCTTAGACAAAACCTTAGACAAAAACCTTAGAGAAAAACAAGGGCACATTTCTCACCTTCCACCAAGACATTGTCTCATTTTTTAGACACCTGTCCCCCTCTCCACCCCCACCCACGTTTTGTAATAATAGAATGCCTACAACGTCTGTTTAAAGTAAAATGGGCTTTGTTTTTTTAAGTAGAACAAATATCTATTGAGGCCTATGAACATCTGGTCTGTTAAATATTCAGACCTCACAAAAAGTTTATTAGATTTGCATGAAATTAAAGCTTCTGTTACCAACAGTACTAAGCAAATTAATATGATGAGTCATCTCTTTGTTATTTGAATTGGAGTAAAATTTAAAATGGGTAAATATGAACCTTGAATAAGGGTTATAATTTACTGAATATTAATTATAGACTTATTATATACATCATTTTGTTTCTTCATGATATTTGTACAAGGAAGTTACTATTGGCTGTATTTCCTGGATTGACTACAAGTTAGAGATATTTAAGTTAATTTCTCAAGATATCTGAGTTAATCAATTGCCTGATTGTTTCACAAATATTTCTTAGTGTAATATAAAAGTGTACATACTCCATTTACTTATTTTTATTACAGGCAGAACTGCCAATCTTAAGGAAATGCTCCAAAGTAAATTTCATAAAAGTGTATAGGATAGTCAATACAGGAAAAAGGTCAAAGAAGACTGACATATAATAATTTTCTATAGAAATAATTAGAGAAAGCTGATACTTATGATATCACAAATAATAATTTTAAACCATATTGATGAAGATAGTTTTATATTCACATTGTTCAGGAATAAAAGTAATAAAAATAGAGATGTTTCAAGAATTTTTATAATTGTTTGATTTGAGGACCAGCATTTAGCAATATAAAATCATCAGAGATTTTAGCAGACTTTATGCTAAACTCAACCCCTTAATATGGGCACAGATAAGATCTCTCAATGGCTCAGTAAAATATTTTCATAAATCTCATCTTTAATTGCTTAACTTTGTTTTGTTTTTGTTTCTGTCTACTGGTTTTCTTAAAATTATGAAGGAGAACCATTGATGATTACAAGTCAAGACCACTATGTCAGCCATTTCAGTGTGACATTCATCATCATTTGTCATCTGTTTTGAAGATTTAAAAGATAACAAGCTAATGGGAAAGAAATAGTAGTGAGGAAAAGAGAAGGAGAATTGCTGTTGCTTTTCTCATATAAGCATCTGATTTACACTGGAGAGATGTCAGACTGACCAGACTGTATATCTTCTCTTGATCACAGTTCTACCAATCTTCCAGGAAGTGTGTTTTTACTTCCTTTTGTGAACCTGATTTTCCACCCTACAGTCATACTTGGTTTTAAAGAAATTATATCCTTGGCACTATGATCTTGGCACTACAAATATTCTCTCTTCAACAGAGTAGAACAAAGTAGAACCATCCCATTGTAAATGTATTACTTTTTATCTTGGTAGTTTTCAATGAACTAAAAAAAACAGTTCATTGAAAAGTGGAAAGCTTTTTTATCTACCTGTGATTTACCATTTACCATATGAATTAAACATGAACTGCTACTCAAGGCTTAATGAACCTTATGGTGAAATTTAAATAATTATAAGACATTCGCTCAGTGCATCCATAGTGTTATTGGGTTATAACCTCAAGCAGTTTCCCCTTGTTTATAGCTTCCCCTTCAATGAATTACTTCTAAGGAATAAGAAAGGGACAAATAGTGAATATAACAATAATAAATTCTACCTATTTCTTTCCCCCACTTTGAAATCACTTGAATTTTGCCATCAACTTAATACTACATACTAATATATATGTATGTGTGTGTGTATGTGTGTATGAGATGTGTGAGTATGCATATACACATATGCATTTTCTGCTTCATTATAAAAACTGGTAACTAGGCAGCATTCATTAAGTTATATATTGATTGCTTAAGTATTAATATAATGTGTGTTGTGTTTACATATGTGTCTATTCATATAATCAATGGCAACTAATTAGAACTAGAACTATAAACATTGTATAGACTTGACTAATCAACTGTCTGTAGGTGAGGAAAAGAAGTTTTTTTTCAATTTGTCACAATTTTCTCAGATGACATTGTGTAATTAGTATTAGTATCTAAGTACTTCATGTGGATTTTGCAAAAAGAAATTTATTTTTAATATATGAAAGCATGAACAAATGGGATACTTTCTATTAACTTGGAGAAACTAAATCAACTTCAGTAGGGCATTAAGTTATCCTGTTTCTAGTCTGTGCCAGTGGTGGTCATAGATGGTATATCTTAGTTTTTAAAAATTGTGTCCAATGTATTTTTTTTCTTCGAAAAGCATAGTGGAATTCATGCCTCCAGTGGGAGGCATGAACTTGCCAAACTTCACAACTTTCAGCAGTGCTTTGCTTTCATCAAAAATGTTATAATAGGATGATTCTTTGTTTCAAGGTACATATGTGTATTGGGATGATCTGCTAGAAATCTAGCATAACATTAAATATCTTGATGGGTAGAGCTAAACATTTTGTCATTTAAATATTGTAAGCAGTTTCCTACATCCAAAATGGTAGATTTTAGTAGTCCTTGTAGTAAGCCTTGTTCCTTTGTCATGGAAAACTTCTTGGATTTGGGTCCTTCAACTACACAAGCATAAAACATAACTCTTCCCTTGTAGTTTTCATAAGGTACAAAAATCACTATAAACTTGAATATGAACTCTTCAGCACACTAGGTGTTCATCTGTCTATAATGTAAATTGTAGCACATATCTAAAAAAATTCTTGTCTTTGAGGCATTTTAACTTTTTAATTATTAAGGATTTTTAAAAATGTATTTTTATTTGAGCAGAAGAAAGGCTATGGGAGTTGGAGATGGGAGCAAATATGTTCCTGGACTTTGTAGAAATTCAGAATGCCTGTTTCTCGTGGAATTGTGATTGTTCTTTTTCTTTGAGCAGTTATTTAAATGAGATAAGTTGAGATGAAAAGAATAGCAGGAAACGTGCAGATATGACCTTTTCATCTTTGAGAGGAAAATTGTAAAACCTATGGATAAAGACATACCTGGACTGATGGTAGTACGGTATCACATACACAGGACACATACACAGGCAGAGACACAAAGACTCAGACTTTTGGAAATGTACACATTACTGAATAGTGTGTTCTAAAAAAAAAGTCTTCAATGGGGCACATGATGAGACTTGCAAGGGGTGGTTTCTTTAGGGGGAGTGAGCATTCCCACTGTCAGAAGAAGGGGAATCAGAATACAAAATTGTAAAGTGGCCCAAAATATCTACAGGTTGGCTATATAGTAATAAAAACTAGGCTTATGAACCAATGATCAACTCTTGTCTGCAAGACTGGAGTCTATCAAATATTTCACTGACTTGTACTAATTACAACCTTGTCTATCAGTTCAAACAGAAGGGCAGGATAAAAGTCAACCACCTCTCTTTCAACACTAAGTCATGCTCATGAACGTTTTTCCCCATATATGGGAAACTGCATGTTGTTGTATCTTATGTACAGCATCACTGAGCACCAATAAGAATTGTAAGAATGTCACCTTTACTTCACTAACTTATTTCCCCATTTCTCTGTAATAGAATGTATAAATACAGTATCTTGTGTAGCTTACTCCAGAACACATTTTCAGTTTGTACTGAGTGTGTATCCTGGGCTATTAGTCCTCAAACTTGGCTCAGAATAAAACTATCTTTAAGTTTATTTAATTTACAGTGGCTATTATTTAACTTTTAGGTTGACATCATTGCTAATCATTCTGGAAAGGAAAATTCTGCAGTAGAAAATAAGACATCACAATAGAGTCATAAACTTGGGTAAGAAAAAAATATTTTATTCTTTCTAGATGTGAATTTTGAGTTTTAACATGTTCAGAATATACCTAGAATATCCTGACATACATCTAGTGAGTAACTTAATGTCACTATGAAAATCTCTTAAAATTTTTTTAAAAATAAATTTTCATTACATAAGCAAAAATGCCCTATTACCCTGCACTCTGAAGCATCCACTGGAAAACTGGCCAATTAAATTAGTTGAGAAAATTATTATGCAAAAAATAGCCTTTATACTAAGACAAATAATTTAGTAACCACTGAATAAACATCATTTTAAAATTTTACTAAATATTCAAATAAAAATGTTAAATGAAAATGTATCATTAGACATGATCAAGCATACTGTGCTTGCTAAAATAAAAGTGTTTGAGGTTGAAGGTTATGATGTCTTATTCTTTCTTCCAAGGCATTACATTTATATCATGAATACCTAATTTCAGTAACACTCAGAATTTGAATAATGATGAGATGTACTTATGTGTTTCAGGGTTAAAGGATTTTTAAAAAGATGGCATATACCCAACATTGACTTGAAAACAAATTTCTTAAAACAAATGCTATTCTACTTCTACACTGAATTTTCCAAGTACAGTAAGAATCGAAGAGGTCTCTAGTAGACACTTTAGAGTAAAATACTGAGTCATAGGTCAGCTTTTGCTTGAATTAACAGAAATCAATATATGAGACATATTTAAGAAAGTGTTCACATAACATTAATTTACTCATTTAATGTATCAGTCTAAATATTCCAGGTTATGTTGCAGTAATAAATTATCATCAGGAGAGTTCTAAAATGCCCTAAATTCTTCATACTTTCAAACAGGTTTGAGGCAGATTTCCATAATCTTAACACCTTTGGGCTTTTCATACACAGCGCTGATGACCTCCATGCATGGTACAATGCTTAACCTACATCTACTCTTACCTAGACAGACACATTTGGGATTCTGCCCTCTGGCCTCTTTTTTCTACCATAGGATTTGAACTTCTGCAAAAGAATTCTAAGACAAAACTGTTTCTGCTTCCAGATAACTCTGAACGTATTTTGTCGTTGTGCTTTTACTTAATTGTCTATTTGCCAGTAAAATAAATAAATTAGACTTTCTTCTAGGTATTTTGAAACTATCACCATAAAATAGGACTTGAAGAGATTTATTTTTCATATTTACAATGCATGCATTCTTCAAAGAAAGACTTGCAAGTTGAAATTAATGCAGAGTTAAATTCTGCCCACAATAAGTTCATATTTTTTCAAATCATTGTACAGTTTCTTTGGACAATAGGTCTCTGTTATTCAATAAACCAGGCATCCACAAACTATGGCTTTTAGAACAGCACTTGTTTTTGTGAGTAAAATTTTAGTGGCACACAGATATGCTCTTTTATTTTAATATTGTATATGACTGCTGTCATACTATAATAGCAGAGATAATAGTTGTAACAGAGACTAGATGACCCATAAGCCTAAAATATTTAACTATCTAGACCTTTAAGAAAATGTTTGCCAAGCCTTGCAATAGACTAGATTGAAATGCTCTTAGCTAAATATGTAAATACAATTTAAAAGTAATGTTTATGCTAGTTATTCCTCAGAATCCTATGCATGCTGAAGATTCTGCACTCAAGTTAATGGCATTTTTGCAGTTTATGGCAAGAGCAAGTATAGCTGCTCACCTCTACTTTCATGCTCTGCTCTGTGTAACTGGGGCTGAAAGATTGAAATTGTATACCTCAGATTCCTTTTTTTCTGGCTTCCTTTCTAGGTCTCACTAACGGGAGGCACTGGCAGGAGAACAGCAGGTGACAGAAGGAAAGAAGCTTCCAGTTTCTGACACTGACAACAATGGAAGTTACTTGGAAACTGCTGTAGCAGTAGCAGCAATGAGGAGGGACAATTACAGACTTTTCTGGCCTGGGCTGTGGCAGCAACTTCTATGGTTCCTGCATTTCCAGCAGCTGGAAGGGCTTCAGTGTAGGGGTTTGAGTTGTTTTTTTTCTTTTTTTGTGTGAGTTGGAGTCTCACTCTCTCACCCAGACTGGAGTGCAGTGACATGCTCCCAGCCGCCGCAGCCTCGACCCGCTGGGTTCCGGTGATCCTTCTGCCTCAGCCTTCCAAGTAGCTGGAACTACAGGCGCGCGCTACCACACCCGGCTAATTTTTATTTATGGTAGAGATGAGGGCTCGCCAAGTTGCCCAGGCGGGTCTCGAACCAGCGGGCTCAGGCAATCCACTCATCTCAGCCTCCCAAAGCGTGGGATTACAGGCTGAGCCACCGATCCCGGCTGGGTTGTTTCTTTATCTCAGTATATCACCCCTTTCTTCCATTTGCTCCTCCAATTGTCCTCTCATCTGTTCCTCTAGCCCTTCCAGAACTTAGCAACAAAGTGCCTATATTAAATTTTTCCTTTTTGAAATACCTAGCTGCCTTCCTATTTCCTCAATCATGCCCTCAACTGATAGGGTGATCCACAGTGCTCAGTGCCCTTTCTGTTTTCTCCCTCTCTTTATATGACCACAGTTGTATCCGCCCCACACACACTCCACTTATCTACTTCGGATTCCCAGAATCATCACTGCTGTTCCTGCATTCTGGTAATAAATTTGGATAAATTTATTACTACTCAGGATTCAAGCTGATATAATAAATAGAGAAAAAATAGGTACCCAGAATCAGTAAGAAGCACAGATGATGATGCCTCAGTGCGATGCGTAATTTTAAAAATACGTTCTCTTTTGCTTTTCCTTTTAGCTTTATTGGAATCTTGCCCAATTCCAAATTTAGAAGAGTACACTCTGGATATGTATAAATAAGAACTGCAAAATAAAGGAACAAAACACCAGTAATAACAAAGCAGACAAACAAAAACACAAAGTAACCACAAAGCTGAGTAGCATATAAATCTAATTTAATAATATCTGGAAAATGCTTCCCTCTGCTCTGTAGGCATGGTCTTCATGCTCAACACAACATTCTTATATTTCGGCTTTTGCTTCATCATAAAAAAATTAAGGAACCCTAGGTTTTCTGCATTACTTGGATAATCTGAGCACATTTTCAGTCCCTTGTGACACATACAATGTCACTGGGTTTTGGAAAATTATTTCTTGTGTTTCCATTTACCTACAAAATTATTCTGTGTATCTTTTTCCCAAGAAGGATTTGAGGATGAAGAAATGACTATCATACATTAAGAAAGACACAAAGAAAATATACTGTAATAATACCACATTACATATTAATACATAGGCTAAAAATAATATACATTTTATTTCTTCGTAATATTTTCTTCCTCACATATAAGCAGTTTTTCATACTATCTTGAACCATGTTCCTAACTTTCTTGCCTACTCTTTAAACCTATTTATTTCTTAAGCATTAAAGGAACAGTTTTTCTTAGTTTTAGTACAGTTTGAAAATGCATTGGGTAAAGGATGGCCTCTTCAATACATAATACTGAGAAAACTGGATATCCACAAGTAGTGAAATTAACTATACTCCTATCTCTCACCATATACAAAATCAACTTAAACTGAATTAAAGACTTAAAGGTAAGATCCCAAACTTTAAAACTACTAAAATTTAAAAAACCATTGGAGAAATGTCTTGTGACATTGCTCTGGCAAAGGAATTTTTGGATAGGACCTCCAAAGCACTGGCAACAAAAGCAAAACTAGACAAAAGCTTCTGCACAACAAAGGAAACAACCATCAGAGTGAAGTGACACCCTACAGAATGAGAGAAAATATTTGTAAACTATGCTTCTGATAAAGGATTAATAATATAGAGAAAATTCAACTCAATAGCAAAAATTTTTTAAACCACAAAAATTAAAAAAATAATCGGACTAAAAAATGAGCAAAATATTTGAGTAGCGGTTTCCCAAAAGAAGATAGACAAATGACCAACAAACATATTTTTGAAATGCTCAGGAAAATGCAATTCAAAACCACAGTAAGATATCACCTCACCCCAGTTTGAATGACTATTAGCAAAAAGACACAAATAACAAACGCTGGCAAGAATTTGAAAAAAAGGGAAAACTCCTATACACAGTTGGTGGGAATGTAATTAGTGCATCATAGAAAACAGTATGGAAATTCCTCAGAAAATTAAAACTAGAACTATCATATGATTTAGCAATCCCATTACTGGGTATATATTTAAAAGAAATAAAACCAGTATGTTAAAGAGATACCTGCACTCCCATGTTTATTTCAGCACTATTCACAATAGCCAGGATATGGAACCAACTTAGGTGCCCATCAACAAATAAAAGGATTAAAAATTGTGACATGTATACATAATAAAATACTGTTCAGTCATAAAATAGAATTAAATCCTGTCACTCACGACAACTTGAATAATCCTAGAGGACGTGATGTTAAGTGAAGTAAGCCAAGCACAGAAAAACAAATACTAGATGATCTCACTCATATGTGGAATCTTAAAAAAGTTGATCTCATGGAATCAGGAAATGGAATAGTGATTACGTGTGGAAGGTTATGAGAAAAAAGGGGATAGGGAGAGTTTGGTCAACATGTACACAGTTACAGTTAGAAAGGAGAAGTCCTATTGTTTCAATGCAGAGTGACTCTAGTTAACAATAATGTATATTTCAAAATAACTAGAAGAGAAGAATACTTTTACAAAGAAATGATAAGTGCCAGGTGTGATGGCTCACTCCTGTAATCCCAGCACTTTGGGAGGTGAAGGCAAGAGGATTGACTGAGCCCAAGGATTTGAGACCAGCCTGGGCAATTTGACCTCATCTCTACACTTAAAAAAAAAAAAAAAAAGCTGGACATGGTGGCATGCACCTGTGGTTCCAGCCACTTAAAAAGCTGAGGTGGAGGGATCATGCCATAGCACTCCAGTGTGAGCACAGAGTGAGACTCTAACTCAAAAAAAAAAAAAAAAGATAAATGTTTGCGGTGATATATATGGTAATTACCTTGATTTGTTTATTATATATGATATACGTGTATCAAAACATCACACTGTACCTCATAAATATGTACAATTATTATTAATCCATTAAAATTAAAGTAAAACTTAAATAAGAATTTAGCCATACTTTCCTGCCCAAGAGAAGAAGGATAGGTTTACCCCCAATGTGATTTAAACAAATCCATGGAATTCTAAATCATGTAGTAACAGCTTCTTATTAAACAGCTAACAATTCCAGGGTTGTAAGTCATAACAAGATCTATTTTCATTTTATTTTCTTGCATGATTCTATTTCCCGTTTGAAACTAGAATGCAGCATATTTTAAAATAAAAACAAAAATCATTATGCGCTTACAGCTAGGCATCATTTCACATCCCTCTTCTTGCTGGATTCTATTACATTTTGCACACTCACATAATAGTGAAACTTTGCTCTCTAGAGTTAGGTTGACACCAACGTGTTGAAACTTTTGCTGTGAGCCTTACTATCTGCATGACGTTTGGGCAGGTTATTGAACATCTAAGTGTTAGTTTCCGTGTCAGCAAAATTAAGAGAAAAAAGATATTAACATTCTTAGTGCTTTGAATGCCCTAAGTTCTCTGTAAGTGCTATCTACATATTCTTAAATGGTTTTTATTTGAAAAATAAATCACTCAAAAGCAAAAAAAGAAAAAGAAAAGCAGGGAAAGCTCATAGTACAATACAAAAAGTATTGGCTGAATAGACAACATGGTTTCAATTCCCTGAATTGGCTGAATAGACAACATGGTTTCAGTACCCCTGGGGTACTGAACTAAGACTCCATGCTTGGGCCTATAGGACAAGAGTTAGGCCCAGCTCAGTGGCTCAGCCTTTAATCCCAGCACTTTGGGAGACCGAGGCGAGTGGATTGCCTGAGACCATGGGTTCAAGACCCATCCGGGCAACTTGGGAGACCTCACCTCTACAATAAATCAAAAATTAGCTGGGCATGGTAGTGTGAGCCTGTAGTTCTGGCTACTTGGAAGGCTGAGGTGGAAGGATCGCTAGAGCCCAGCAGGTCGAGGCTGCGGTGG
>CAUYQG010131518.1:0-37013 GCA_963574415.1 Tarsius wallacei
ATTATTATTATTATTTTTTTGAGTTGGAGTCTCACTCTGTCGCCCAGACTGGAGTGCAGTGGCCGCTCCCAGCCACCGCAGCCTCGACCTGCTGGGATCCGGCGATCCTTCCGCCTCAGCCTTCCGAGTAGCTGGAATTACAGCTGTTTATTTTTAGCTGTTTGAGAAATTGTTCCATGCAGGTTGTACTAATTTATATTCCCACCAACAGTGTATAAGTGTTCCCTTTTCTCCAAGTCCTTGCCATCATCTGTTGTTAGACTTTTTAATGATAGGTATTCTAGCTGATGTAAAATGAAATATCATTGGGGTTTTAATTTGCATTTCTCTAATGATTAGCAATGCTGACCATTTAAACAAATATATTTATTAGTTGGCTGCTGGTATGTCTGTTTTAAAAAAATAAAATGTGTGTTCATGTCTTTGCCCACATCTGAATGGGATTATTTGATTTTTTCTTGTTGATTTGTTGAGTTTCTTGTAGATTCTGGATATTAGCTCTGTATCAGGTGCATAGCTTGCAAACATTGTTTCCATTCTGTAGGTTGTTTGTGTACTTTGTTGATCATTTTGCTGTGTGAAAGGTTTCTACTTTAATTTAGTTCCATTTTTATTTTGTTGTACTTGCTTTTGAAGACTTGGCCATAAATTCTTTGACTAAGTCGATGTCTAGAAAGTTTTTCTCAGGCTTTCTTCTATAATTTTTGCAGTTTTATGTCTTACTTTAAAGTCTTTAGTTTATCTTGAGTTAATTTTTGTATAAGGTGAGAAGTATGGGTCTAGTTTTATTCTTTTGTAAGTGGTTCTCTTTATTTCCCCAGAACCATTTATTGAACAGAGTGTCACATCCCAAGAGTATTTTTTGTTTACTTTGTTGAAGATCATTTGGTTGTAGGTATGTGGCATTATTTCTGGATTTTCTACTCTGTTCCATTGGTCCATAAGTCCATTTTTATATGCATACCATGCTGTTTTAATTACTATAGTCTTGTAGTACAACTTAAAGTCAGATAATATGACGCTTCCAGCTTTATCCTTTTTGCTTAAGATTGCTTTGTCTATTCAGGCTCCTCTTTTTAGTTTCCATATGAATTTCAGGATTGTTTTTCTAATTATGTGAAAATGATAGTAATTTGATAGGGATTGCATTAACTATGTAGAGTGCTCTGGACAGTATGCTCATCTTAACTATATTGATTCTTCCAGTTCGTGAGACAGTTTGCTTTACCATTTGTTTGTTTCATCTACAATTTTTTTTCATTACTGTTTTGAAGTTGTTCTTATAGAGATCCCTAAACACCTTGCTTTTTATTTGTTTTGTTTTGTAACTATTGGTAATGATATTGGCATCTTGATTGGTCCTAAGCTAGATAAGTATTGTTGTATCAAAATGCCACTGATTTCTGTACATCATTTTTGTATCCTGAAACTTTACTGAACACGTTTATTAAATCTAAGTTCTTTTTGGTGGAGTCTTTAAGATTTTCTTGATATAAGATCATATCATCAGTGAACAGTGATAATTTGACTTTCTCTTTTTCAATATAAATGTCTTTAGTTTTATTTTTCTTTTGCCAGATTGCTGTGGCAAGAACTTCCAGTATTAAGTTGAACAAGAGTCATAAAACTTGGCATTCTTGTCTTGTTCGAGTTGTTAGAGGAAATGCCTTCAACTTTTTCCCATTAAGAATGATGCAGGCCATGGATTTGTCATATATAACCTTAATTATATTGAAGTAAATGTCTCTTCTGTGTTTAGATTGTTGAAGATTTGAATGTCTAACTCTTGGATCTAGATGTCAAACTCTCTTGAGAGACTTAAAACATTTTCACTGATTATTTTCTTAAATACGTTTTATTAACATTTTGATCTCTTTTCTCTTATAAGGATACTGATAATTTGTAAGTTCAGTAGCTTTATGTAGTCCCAGATGTCTCAGAAGTTTTGTTCATTCTTTTTTTAATATTTTTGTCTGACTGAATTATTTAAAAAGTCATGTCTTCAGGTTCTAAAATATTTTCTTCTGCTTAGTATGGTCTATTTATTATTGAAGTTTCTGAATGTATGCAGTGTTTTCTTCAATGAAGATTTAAGTTCCAGAATTTCTCCATTTTTAAAAAATATATCTATCTTCTTGGGAAATTTCTTATTCATATCCTTAGTTGATTTTCTGATTGCTTTGTTTTTTTTTTCACATTTCTTTTACATCATATTGAACTTCTTTAAAATCAATATTTTAAATTCTTTATCTGACATTTTGAGGAATTATTTTTTATTGGGGTATTTTTTCTGAACAATTGTTGTGGTCCTTTTATGGTATCATATTTTTCTGTTGTTCATATTTCCTGTGTCCTTTCATTGATACGTATGCATATGGTGTAGCAGTTGACTGTTTCAATTTTATTTAATTGCTTTTCTAGAGTATACCTTTTGTCCAAGGATGTATATATATTGTTAATTGAGTGAGACAGTTTGGCATTGATTTTGCTTGCTTACAGTAGAGGAAAAGTTATATGACTTCTTGAGCAGTATACAGGTCAGTACTCTCTGTGACTTCCTCAGTGACTTTAGGTAAATTATTAGCAGAGGTTGTGGTGAAGTTTATGTAGGGACCAACTAAGCTTTTGGCCTAGTGGTGTCAGCAGTTGGGTTGAACATCCCTGTTTTTAGGCCTCAGGATGGCTTAAAATGGCTTCTGTGTTAGTGGGTCCTGGAAGTCTGATTATTGGTCCTCCAAATGTCTTCCTTAATAGCTAGAAATAGGATTAGAGGTCAGGTGCATTGGCATTTTCTTAGGCCACCGGGCAGCTGGTGTGTTGTGGGTAATGACAATAGAGGTAGTGGACCCAGGCATTCCATGTTGGTGTTTCTGGAAGCTGTCATGGGTTGGGTTGGGTAGACCCCAGTCCCAAAGCCTCTCGTAGCAGGACAGTGGGTATCACCCTAATTGTTCTTAGGAGAGCTTGGTTTCCCTTATCCCTTCCCCAGTTGGATGAAAGCTGCAGCCATGTTGCCTCAAACTCAGTCTGAGGGTAAGGCTCAATCCAGCTTTAAACTCTCAAAATCGTCCCAGCTCTGGGCTTGTGACCAAAAAGGGAGAAACCCACTCAGGTGAACAGCATAGACAAGAAGCCGGGGAATGCAGCTTGTTTGAGTCTCCATCTCACAGCAACCCATAGCAAGGCATTCAGTATTGTTCCAGGTATGCATAAGAAAGGTTGACTTCCCTGCCCTTCCTTGACCCAGCAGCGGCTTCAGCCACAACAGCCTGAACTAAGACCAAGAAAGGAGCACAGCTCAGCATTAAATTTCAAAATGGTTCCTTGGGTTTTAGACCAGAGAGAGCAGGACACTGCTCAGGCAAGTGGAATGGGGAAAGAAAGCTGTGAGGAGTGCAGTCTGCTTATGTCTCAGTCTCACAATAGCCCACTGAGGGGCAGTGGGTATTGTCCTATTTGTATAGGATACACTGGTATCGCTGTTCCTCCTTGGCTGGGCAGTGGCTGTAGCCATGTAAGCCCAAACTCAGAGCATAGGGCACAGACCAGTGTTAAACTCTCAATTATAGTGCCTTGGTGCTGGGAACACAGAGGCTGAGTGAGTTAGCAATGTGAACAAAAAGCTCTGGGGAGCGCAGTATACTTATGTTTCAGTTTCAACAACAGCTTGTAGCAGGGTTGCAGGTATTCCTTGGGGATGTGTGGGAGGGCCTGATCTCCCCTTTCCCTCCTTGAAGCAGAGCAACAGATGCAGCTGTGTCTGTAGACCCTCAATATCTAAGCTTTTAAAATGGCTTCCATTAGATGGCTTCTCCAAGCTCGGATGCTTGTGGGATTCTGTGTAGGCTCCCTTTCAGGAGCCACTAGTGTCTCTGTGCAATCTTTAGACAGCTCAGTGTGTCAGGCCCTAGTGGGTTGAAGGTTTCTGGCATAGTCAAGATGGTAAAAGCCTATTTTGGAGCTTAGGGGTTTCTTTCCTGCTGTTTTCTTGCATTCAGGAGTTTCTGTTGGCTCTTAGTTCCTGGATGGGTCAAGCTGCCTCAGATCTTCTCCTTACATACTTCTGGTGCTTTCTGTTGCTCCTCTGGTGAATCTGAGCATTCTAGCCTAGAACATCTTTGTGAAATGTGAATATCTACTCACTATTCTGGTTCTTTTCTGTAGAGGAGTCACACACTATCTGCATCTAGTCATCCATCCTGATCTTTTCTCTATGTAAGAAATTTAAAAGCAAAAGTTTTTTTAAAAAAATTATTTTCGTAACGTTTTCCTTTTTAAATGGACCCAGAAGCACTCAATGTTTATTATTTTGATTTCAGCTTCTCACTAGGACAGTATTATTTTTCATCATTAACTTATTACCTTCTCATTCCCATTTCTCTTCCAATTCATGGCCACTTGGCACTATCACAAAATCAGTTCTCATAGGCACTGTTTAATTTCATTTTACTTTATGATCACAGTCTGTATACCTTTCCTTGGCTAGAAGTCTTGCTCTTATGTCTGTCAAGGGAAAGTAGGAAGGGTGGATAGCACAGGACAAGATGTCACTTCTAATAATAACACAACTCAAGTTTTCAGTACTCTTCATGATAGACCCACACAGTCTTTTAAGTCCTTTCGTACTGGTTATTGAGGGCAGTCCTTTTCTTGAAGCCAAGGTAGAGAAAAATATTCACTAATTCATTTCCTATATCCCTGAATATCAACCTGAAAACAGAAAGAAGTTAAACACTTTGTTCAATCATTTATTAAAATGAAAGTAGCACCCTGGGGCTATAGGAACATGGGGAGCCATTGCCAGGTTCGATTTATTTTTAGCTGTTGTCAATTGCACATGAAACAGACCCTGTTGTGCAGTCCTGTCCTGCTGACATTTCCACTAGGTAATTTACCATTTGCTCCACACTCTCTGGAAAGCCTTCCAGTTATTTTGTGAGGTAAACAATAGGTGCCTTTGCTTCAGTGAACTTTCGTTTGAGCTTAATGACCTGATCCAACTGGAGACAGTCTTCTCACTCGTGTGAAAAGGAAAATGTTGTTACTAACACCCCTTTGCTTGGCAATTGCTTCTTAATGCTTAGTTTATTTTAGCTTTGGGGTAATTTCATGCATTTGCTTCTCAATTTTTTTTCTCTTGGTGTATCATAGACATCTATATCCAAAACTTTCTGTGGAAGCCAGCACAGCCTAGTGAATGAACTCAAGGGATGCAAGTAGTGCAGTCTACATTCCAATCATAGCCCCAACATCTGCTAGATTTATAATGACAAACTAGTGGCTTACTTGTCTTCAGACTCAGTTTCTCTACCTAGAAATGAACAGAATATTTATATTCACTTTATATGATTAGGAATAGGAGAAATTAACTGAGATAATCTGGGTAAAATAGCTGTAGTGCTAATGCATAGTAAATGCTCATTAAACAGTTGCTATTTTCAAAATTACTAAAAATAAATATTAGTGATTTTCATAATTACTATGAATAGTATAGTGGCTGGTATGCATGGATATATATATATAATACTTAATTTTTCATATATATACACCTAATTTTTAATATATATATATACACTTAATTTTGTCACTTAAGTATAACATGCATCTAGGAAATCAAGTGAATTATGAGTATGCAGCTCGACAGATTGGCATCAAAGTAAGCATAGCTGTATAGCTACCACCTAAGTCAAGGTCTAGAAAGTTATTACTAGTACCTAAGAGGGCTTTTTGCCCTTACAAAATAACTAACTCTGCCATCTTCCCTAAAGGTCATCATTTTCCCAGTTTCTAGAACCCTATGTTATATTTGCCTGGTTTTGAGCTGTATATAAACTGGGACTGTATATAATACATAATATATTGTTTCTGGTTATATTTACTCACTTTGTAGTTACAAGATTCATCTATTCTGTTGTGCAAGACATCAGCTTAATTTTATTGCTATATAGTATTTCTTTGTATTTATGAAGATAAGAGTAACTTTATTTTATATGCTAATCTACCATGAAACTTCTGACTAACCCTTAGTATGACAGTGCCTGTAAAATGTGACTAACCCTTAGTATGACAGTACCTGTAAAATGTCTAGTTGATGTATTACTTTTTTATGTAGAAACACCTAGTTACTGTAAATTTCCTCCAGAACAACCCTTCATGCTGTTGAGGAAATCATAGGCTTTGATACCTGTAGCCACTGCCCATCCTTCCAGAGCATGTATACTGTTTCCCAAGATATACTCCTGTGTCAAGGAGTATTGGATACAGAGCTTTCTCTGTTTTGCTACTACCCAAGACCATGCTTCTGTCTGTAAGTTCCCCCTAATAAATCACCCAGTATTACAAACTGAATGTATCTGCCTCACTCTTTAGTTTATTTGTTCCTGCAGCATTTTTGGGTAACTTTGCATATATGGCTTTTTTACAGACCAGTATTTTTTATTTATTCTAATAGTGATGGACATTTGAGCTCTTATCACGTTATAGCTATTTTGTAGAATTTCCTGTGAATATTCTTGTATCTGATTTTTGGTAAACATGCATTCATATATCAGTTGAGTGTATGACCAAGAATAAAATAGGACATATGTTCAACCTCAGTAGATACTGCCAGACCTTTCCAAAGTGGTAGTACCAATTTTCCTTTTTATTAGCAATATATGAAAGTTTCTTTTCTCTACATGCTTTTCTATACTCAGTGTTACTAGTCATTTTTTATTTTAACCAGTTCAGTGGATTGTGTAAGGATATTTTTTTTGATGGCTTTAATGTGCATTTTTGTAATAACCAAGTTAAACATATTTTGGTATGTTTACTGATAATTTGAATATCTTTTAAAAAAATTTTATGTTTGAATGTCTTTCCCATTTTTAAAATTGCATTATGCTGTTTTATCTTGTTTCATATGTGTCCTTAATACACGCCCTTTTGGTTTGGGTATTGCATACTGTCTTTTACCACTTCGAGGGTTGCCTACTCACTGTCTTAGTGGTATCTTTTTACATATGGAAGTTCTTAATTTTAATATAGGCCAATTTATCTATGTTTTCATCTGTTTAATTTGGGGATCTGTTGAAAAAATTATTCTCAGCTCACAGGCTATAAAGATATTCTGTTGTTATCTCTGAGACACTTTATTATTTTACTGTTTCATATTTAAATCTGTCATTCATTGAAATTGACTTTTATATCTGTTTTGAGGAAGAGGTAAAATGTATTTTTTCTCATATGGATATCCAATTAACCATACATCATGTATTGAAAGAATAATTCCTTATTTCTCTGTAATGCTATTTTTTGCATGTATCAATTGTCTGCTTATGGAGGGACTACTTTTATATATGTCTATTCTTACATAAATACCACACTGTTTTAATTAGTAATCTTTACAAGTTTTGCTATTCAATGTAATGAGTTCTAACACATTTTCTTCTAAAATATTGCCTTGCCTCTTTTTACCCCTCAGCAATTTCACAAAGAGATATTTAACTTCATATATTATGGAAACTCTCAAAGATATGCATAAGTAAACTAATAGTATAATGATCCCAAATATATCCATCAATCTCTTTCAGTTTTTATGAACAGATAGTCATTTTTGTACCATTTACACCCTCCATCTGTTCTCCACTATCAACAGATTATTTAATAATGAAGTCCAGGCCGGGTATGGTGGCTCAAGCCTATAATCCCAGCACTTTGGGAGGATGAGACGAGTGGACTGCCCGAACCCAGGGGTTTGAGACCAGCCTGAGCAACTTGGTGAGACCTTATCTCTACAGTATATAAAAAATAAGCCAGGCGTGATAATGTGCAATTGTAGTTCTGGCTACTTGGAAGACTGAGGTGGAAGGATTGCATGAGCCCAGCAGGTCAATGCTGGGGTGACTGCGAGTGTTCCACAGCACTCCGGCGTGGGCTACAGAGTGAGAATCAGACTTAAAATAAAAAAAAGAAGTGAAGTTCATACATCACATAGTTTCATCTATAAATATTTCTATGTATATTTATTTATAAAAGCAATTAAATTTTGTTTTACACATACTTACAAAAACATTATACCCAAACAATGCCTTAATATTAAATATATAGTCAGTGTACAAATTTACCTAATTTTATCATTGTTTTTAGAGTATGTTTGAATTAGGTCTAAAGATATTGATATATTGTAATTGGTTGATATGTCTCTTAAGTTACTTTTTAACAACTGGTTCCACTAAGATAATTTCTTTAACTGAAAAAAATCATGTTGGGTTTTTTGGAGTTTTCTGTAGTCTCATACTTAAAAAATTATTCAAAAATAATCTTAAACTTACAAGAAAATTTCTGAACTAATGTAAAAAATTTCTGTATACTCATTTTATTACTTAAAATTTTGTTATCTTTATTGAAAGACACTTTAAACTTAGATTAATCTTATTATCCATCATTCTTTGTAGAATTTTATCTATAAGTAGCATAAAAAATTGTACATGTTTATGAGCACAACGTGATGTTTCAATACATGTTATACATTGTATTATGATCAAATCATGGTAATTAGAAATTCATCACCTCAAACATTTATTGTTTTTTTGTGTGTGGTAAGAACATTCACAACCCTCTGTTCTAGCTATTTTGAAATCTATGATACACTATTGTTAACTGTAGTCGCCCTATTGTGCAATAGAACACCATCAATTATTCCTTTTATCTAACTGTAACTCTGTACTCGTTCTACCTCTCTCCATCCTCTCCCCATCTGTTACACTCCTAGTCTCTGGTAATCACTGCTTTCATCTCTACTTCTATGTTAGCTTTTTAAGATTCTACATAAGAGTGAGATGATGTGGTATTTCATTCTTTTTATGGCTGAATAGTATGTGAATATATACCACATTGTCTTTATTCATTCAACTGTTAATAGGTACCCAGATTGGTTCTATATCTTTTTTATCATGAATAGTGATATAATAAACATGGCAATGGTGATATTTTTCAGCATACTGATTTCATATCCTTTGAATATATATTCATTAATTGCATTGCTGTCTCATAAGAGAGCTCTATTTTTGATTTTTTGAGGAACTTCTATGCTGTTTTCCATATGGCTGTAATTAGCATTTCCACCAATGGTGTAAAAGGGTTTTCTTTTCTCCACTTCCATATCAACACTTACTATCTTTTGTCTTTTTTACGTCAGTCATCCTAACTGGAATGAGGTGATATTTCATTGTAGTTTTTACTTGTGCTTCCCTGATGATCAATGATGTTGATCATTCTTTCATATAACTAGCGGTCATTTGTATGCCTCTTTTTGAGAAAATGTCTATTTAGGTCTTTTGTCTACTATTTAATTGAATCGTGTGTGTGTGTACATGTACTTTGCTAAGTTGTTTGCATTCCTTACATATTTTTAATATTGACTCTTTTTCAGATATATATTTTTAAATATTGTCTCTCATTCTGTTACCATTCTCTTCACTCTGTTGATTGTTTCTTTTGCTGTGCAGAAACTTCTTAGTTTGATATAAATCAATTTGCCTATTTTTGCCTTTGTTGTCTGTGATTTTTGAGGTTGTATCCAAAAAAATCCTTACACAGATTAATGTTATGAAGTGGTTCCCCTGTGTTTTCTTTTAGTGGTATTATAGGTTTGGGTCTTACATGTGAATCTTTAACCTATATTGAGTTGACTTTTTTAATGTAGTGAGAGATAGGGGTTTAATTTTATTCTTAGGTATGTGGAAATCCAATTTTTTCAGCACCATTTATTGAGGAAATTGTCATTCCCTTCATGTGTGTTCTTGACATCTTTGTTAAAAATCAATTGGCTATAGATGCATGGGTTTATTTCTGGACTTTCTATTCTGTTCTGTTGGTTTCTGTGTCTGTTTTATTGCCAGACCATGCTGCTTTGGGTACTATAGTTTTGTAGAATGTTTTTTTCTGGATACAATCTCAAAAAACCCAGGCAACAAAGGCAAAAATAGACAAGATGAATTATATCAAACTAAGAGAATAGTTAATATCTCCAGTTTTGTTCCTTTTGCTCAAGGTTGCTTTTGCTATTTGGGGCTTTTTGTTATTCCATATGAATTTTAGTTTAGTTTTGTTTGCTTTTCTATTTCCATGAAGAAAGTCATTGGCATTTTAATAGAAATTACATTCAATCCATAAATCACTGGGTAATATAAACATTTTAACAATATTTATTCTTCCAATCAACAAAGACTAGGTATCTTTTCATTTATTTGTGTCCTTTTCAGTTTCTTTCATCAGTGTTTTATAGTTTTCAGCGTAGAGAGCTTTACTCTTCTTGATTAATTTTTCCCTTATGTATCTTTTTTTATAGCTATTATAAATGGGATGGTTTTCTTGAATTTTTTTCAGAAGAACTCTGTTATTTTTGATGCTGAGATTATAGTCTGTAACTTTACAAAATTTGCTTTTTAATATTAATAGTTTTTGATAGAGCTTTAATGTTTGATATATAAGATCATATAGTCTGCAAACAGGGACGGTTTGACTTTTTCCTTTCCAATTTGAATGCATTTTATTTCTTTTGTCTAATTGCTCTGGTTAGGACTTCCAATACTATGTCAAATGGAATTGGTGAAAGTAGTTGTCTTTGTTTTGTTCTGTATCTTAGGGGAAAAGCTTTCAAATTTTTCTTGTCCTGAGCACTCTTCACCTGAATTTCCAAGATGTAAACATTTACCTCATTAATTTCATCATTTTTTCATTCTTTTACTTTCTCTCTTTCCTTCTCTTTATATTTTTTTTCCCTAAAACTTGTTTAAAAGCTTGCAGTAAGTTGCAGAAATAATTTTCCCTTACCTCAAAATATGAAATTATTTTTTTATAAATCATGTGACATTGATCACATTCAGAATATTAGTATTATCACAATACTGTTATCTAACTGACACACAGTTTTACCAAGTGATAAATATTAGTGATAATATTTTTTTCTTATCCAGATTTAACCCAGAATGACATATTGCATTTAGTTGTCATGTCTCTTTAGTCCATTTTAATCTGAAACAATGATTAGATTTTTTTGTCTTTCATAATCTTCACATTTTTAGGAGAGTAGAGTAGTATTAAGACCCATGAAAGCTCTGAGATTTTCCCTTACTTGCAAGCTCACAAGCTAACTTGCCACAGTTTTAATTATGCAAACAAGAGATACAAATTCCTGTGCCAGATACAAAGGACTATATTTCACCACTGTAAATAGTATGAGCTTCAGGTCTGTGTCAGTTCCTTGTGACACAAGACTCATGAGGTAACATAAAGGATACTGGTGAATGCCGATCAACAGTGACTTTATATATCAGCTGATGAAGCTCGAATTTAAATAATCCAAATATTTTTAAGTAGATTGCAAGCAAACCTACCCATTGTACCAGAGGGAAACATATATTTGTTATACTGCACAGTAAGTCAAACTTTCCCCTTAATTTTGAGTGAGACACTATCTCTATCTTCCAAAGCTCTTTGTTATACAAACATTCTTGAAAAGATAGTCCACAACAAAAGGATAGTTTGTGTTTTGCCTGAATAATGTGCAGAATTGCAAGAGACTCATGGCAATTTGTCTGCTAGAAGCATCCACCTCTTGCTTCTAGCAAATATTCCCATATTCATACTATTCTGTCAGCCTCTCTAATTAATCTGGCTAGTAAAGGCTGGGAATAAAGCCATCCAATTTATACCATAAAGTGATTAATGGAGTCTACCATCAACCTGGTTCCAAACAGGAGGGAACCCACCTGCGTGTGACCTCTACCATTCTATCCAGGCTGGTGGACTGACCCAGCCAGCTGAACAAATCTCATAAACCATCAAAATTGACTTACAAAGTCAGGCAGCATTTTCCTTAAATTTTTATATTGACTCTTCCACTTGACCTAAGGCATTAATCAAGGTACAATAAGATGTATTAGCAATTATACAGACTACACCTTGGCCTGCAAAGAAGAATTCCAGGTCCATTCTATTACCCTTAACAACCCTGGCCAGTGAGTTGAAACTGACCTTTCAGGGATGAGATGGTTTCATTAATGACATCATATGAAGTAAAGAACAAATTTTGTACCATCTTTTCTAATTGTATAACCCTCATTGTAGGAAAGAATGCCTGAAGAGCATGCATAAATAAAAAGTCTATTTAAACTTGATACAAAATGTTTACAAAAGTCAATTTGTTGACAGTTATTTCACCATCCTTTGTAAAAGAACATGGTTTGCTTGTATCCAACATAAAAAACACACATTTGTATAAATCCATTTATGTCTCCATTTTACTTGTACATAATTAACACCGAGAGGTTGAACTTCTCTTTTGATTTTTCTAGTTCTTCTGATATTGCTTGTTTGATGGAAAGTACAGCTCTCACTCTAATGTTTATTGAATAAAAACACGAAAAATATCAAACATACCTAATTATTCTAGCCTTCTCCTTTTGTAAAGTGAGTTTATTTTTAGCATTGCCCAGAAGCAACTTGGGAAACTCCAAAGTTAGGTGAAGTGCAAAAGATATTTTATTACCATGAATGTGGAGCCTGAATTTGAAATAGGCAATATCAAATGGAATTGTCAAAACAGAAAAGACATGAGCATAAATCATAGGTGTACAAAGGCAAATTTGAAGTAATATTTAAACACAGTACCAAGTAGCAAATAATTTTTGGATTTCTTGTTTTTTCAGGAGTGGCATGTTAAGATGAGTAGGAAAAAAGTAACAAAAATTTATAAGATCTCATGATACAAGGGACAATACTTATCCAGGCAAAGTTCACAGAAGACACAGATTAAAAACAAAACAGAACTATTTTAACAGAAAGTAAACTAAATTACAGTTTTACCTTATTTTATACAAGTAACACAACATTTTTTTCTGTATTAAACCAGAATCAACTTTTAAATAAAGCCTTAAGCATTGACCTAACTCTGCAAAAATTTCATATTTTAATGTTTTTCTCAAGCTTATTTTTTGCAAGTATTTTAAACCAAGCTGAACAAACATCACTATTTTAAATCTTCTGCAACTTAACTGTGCTGTTTACTATTTTCTTTTCACCTTCTGTTTTGACACAAATACTTTTTTCTTAACAAACAATAACATAACCATTTTATTTTCATTCGTAAATTTCTGTAACTAGTATTTTATTTATTTATTTGTTTGTTTTAGATGTAGAAAATTATTTTTTAAAATATTTTATTTTAAAGATGTAGGGTACAATTCAGGATTAGGCATGCAAGTGGACATTGTACAGGTAAAGTTTGGGTCTCCCTTTGGTCCTCACTATGCCTGGTTTGTGATCAGGTTCTAACAAGAATAGTTATATCCAGACATAATAGTAGCTACAACTTTTAACTCACATAATTAATTTCTAGTCCCCTACAGACACATGTTCCCATGTGGTAGCAGGTAAATGATGATTCTTTGTTATATTTAAGCACTGATCTGATTAACAGAGCTTCAGCAAGGTGATGTGTGACTCATGAGCACACATATATTTTCATTAAGTTACACATCTTTGTTACACATTTCTTAAAGTGGTAAATATGAACGTATATACCATTTTAACCCAATGTTGTCTATCCATTTTTTCCAACTGGTTACTGACAGCCACAGGGGACAAAGATGTGTACATATTAAAATTATGGTAGCAAACAAGTGCTTCTGTCAGAGACATGACCAAAATTTTTACTGTTATAGCTCAAGGGATTTAGCCATTATGGTCCATAGCATTATAAAAATTAATCAATTTCTATAACCCATTATTTATAATTTAATTATTGAAAGATATAATTATTTCACTTGTAATTTTTAAATGTTTGTTGAAAGCAATGCAAGCTAATTAAAACAATGAAGTTACTACAGTGCATTTAGTTAGTACAGATTAATTTTTAATTGTTTTCAATTAAAAAACAAATCTTACAAAAATATTATTCATATTAATATTTTAACTATTATAAGAATAAATGTGTTTTAAAGCCAATATTCATTAAAAGATTTATTTCAATCAAAAATATTACTAAATTGTCCCCTCGATTATTTTCCAATTAAAAAAACACACATTTAACTTTGCTTAAACTACTGAAATTTTCTAGACTCCTATCTCCATTCTGTTAACCCAATGTCAACCTATGTTCCATTGCTTCTTACCTTAGAGCAGAGAAAATCAATACCATAACTGCAGGAAAATGATGGAGCCAAAAAGTACATTTAATAGTAGTTCTTAAAACTAATTAAAACAAACTATCATATAAACCATTTACTAACTTACACAAGAACATAAATTACTCCCATGAAACATAAACTATAAGTGGTAATACGGGTGAACTCTACCATTTTAAGGAAAATAAAATCCCAATGTCCTTTGACTATTATAACAAAACAGCTTTATTAAGGTATAAATGTATATTTAATATTGAGGTATATTACATATGTCCTAATAATGGACATACAACAAATTCTACCTATTTTAAGTTTGCAATTTGATAAGTTTTGATATGTGTGCACTTTATGAAACCAGGATCACAACCAATATGGCTATCACCCCCAGAGTGACCCTGTACTCCTGGCAGTCCAACTTTTTTGCCCCTCCTCCCACTGTTAGGCAACCATTGATCTGCTGTCTAAAGGTAGAGATTATTCTACCTTTTCTAGAAATTCATATAAATGGAATTGTGTAATGCATCTTCTTTCTTGTTTGGTTTGTTTCACTTAGGATTTTGAATTTTCAGATTTATCCATGCTGCTGTGTGTATCAACAGTTCATTCTTTTGTGTTGCTGAGTAGTGTTTCATTGAATGGATATACCATGATTAATTTATCCATCCTTTTTATTGACATTTAGAATGTTTTCATTTTGGGGCTATTAGAGTTCTTCTATAAAAATTAAACTTTTAATGACTGAATGGGTGAGAAATATGTATAACTTTGTAAAACCTGTCAAATTATTTTTCAAAATCTTAGTACCATTTTACATTCCCACCGCCAGCGTCTGAAAGACCCAGTTACTCTGCATTCTTGTCAACACTTGGCATGTCAAACTTTTGCATTTTAGCCATTCTGAAAACTTTACAGGGGTAACTCAACGTGGTTTTAATTTTAATTTCTCAAGGTTTTGAAAATATTTTCATGTGCTTATTTGCCATTCATATATCTTCTTTGAATAAGTGTCTGTTCCATTATTTTGCACTTTTTTTTTTTGAGTTGGAGTCTCACTCTGTCGCCCAGACTGGAGTGCAGTGGCCGCTCCCGGCCACCGCAGCCTCGACCTGCTGGACTCCGGCGGTCCTTCCGCCTCAGCCTTCCAAGTAGCTGGAACTACAGGCGCGCGCTACCACGCCCGGCTAATTTTTTTTTTTGATTTATTGTAGAGATGAGGTCTTGCTTGCCCAGGCGGTTCTAGAACCCGCGGGCTCAGGCAATCCACTCACCTCAGCCTCCCAAAGGCGCGGGATTACAGGCTGAGCCACCGAGCCCGGCTATTTTGCACATTTTTATATTGGATTGGTTGTTTTGCTATTATTGAGTTTTGAGAGTTTTTAAAATTATGCTCTTGATATTAGTCACTAATTAGATATATGATTTGCTAGTACTTTCCTCCTGACAGGGGCTTGTCTTTTCTTTCTTTTAACAGTGTTTTTCATAAATAGGAATTCCTAATTTTGAGAAAGTACAAATTATATATTGTTTTATTGTATAGATTCTATGTTTAGTATTTTATTTAAAAGTATTTTTCAAATATAAGAAAAAACATCAATTTTCTCTTTTTTAAAAAAATGTGTATACATTTAGAATTAGAATTTAGGTCTATAGTAAATTTTGAATAAATTTTTATATGCTATGATAATGAATCAATTTTTTTTTTTATAACAAATCTAATTGTTCAAGTACCGTTTTAGAAAAGATTATCCTTGTTCCACTGAATTACCTTTGTGCCTTTATTGAAAGTCAATTGACCCTGTATGTGTGGATCTAATTCTAAACTATTCTGTTACATATTTCTATTTCTCTATGTTTATACCAATACCACATCTTCATTATTATAGCTTTTTAATAAGATGCAAAGTCAGTAGAATAAATTCTTGAACGTTGTTCTTATTCCCAGCTGGTTTGGTTATTTTCAGTTCGTGCTTTCAACTGTAAGATTGTGCGGGAGTTGGTCTGGGTACATACAACATGTATGTATGTTTCGTGGAGTGGGATCTGAAAATCATCAGTTCTTAAGGGTAATAAAATAGGCTGATATTTTAAAATGTGAATTATAAAATTGGAGTCAAGATTATATTATGTACCATAGATTAAAGTCACCATGGATAATTTTATATGTTCAAATAAAATTATTAGATTTTGAAAGCTACGTGACTATGGATACTGAGTTTCTTAATTTTTAAGTTGCAATAATAGTTTACTTTCAGGACTGATTTGAAGTTCCTGGCACAATTTAGGAGTACCATATATTGTGGCTATTACTACAATGTGCAAAAGGTAGAATCTGTAACCCTGGTCTTCTGCATTGCAGTTCAAGGATCTTTCTGTTACATATACTCACTCTATTGTCTTTCAGTACATGAGTTAATGAAAGAAAGGGAGAGAGAGGAACAGAAAATGTGATAGAACTTATTTTAAGTTAATTGCTTCTAGTAATGCCTTACAATTAAAAGAAGATAGTGTACAGCAGAACAACACAATTAAAACACCTGAAGTGACTGGTAAAATGACACTAGCAACCACAAGCTTCTTAACCTCAGTCACTCTACTCTTCAACTGCAAATAGAGAGTGTGTAGCAACTTAACCCCAGCAAAATCAAAATAATACTGCTGTTCAAGAAGCCCATTAGAGAACTGGGTCTATCTCAAGGAAAATGGTTGCTCCTGAAATACATTGTTACCCTGGAGGCCATTTCAATGCTTTCTTTCCTTTATTTTCCATTAAACCAAAGCTTAAGGCCTTAGCTCAACTCTTGCTTCTTTTGCTGTTTTGTAATAAAATTCTTATCAAGGCATTGTTGACCTAGTTTAAAGAATTTGTGGAGTACAATAGCTCACTTCTTCTCAAACTTCAGTGTACACGTGAATCACTTGAATATCTTTTTAAAATGCAGATTCTGGTTCAGTGGATATGGGTGGGTGTATTAAGATTCTACATTTCTAACAAGCTCTCAGGTGATACTGGTCCACAGACCACACTTTGAGTAGCAAAATTTTGCTTTCCAAACCTGGAAAATCTCCAGAGCCACCCTAAAAATGTTTGAGAACATATATACCAGCGATGTGCCCAAAAATGTATACGCATTTTAAGAGATGTTATGCATGTTTTGCTTTTTGAAGTTGAATTGAATTGTGGTAGCAAAGTGCAGTATGATGTTCACTCAAAAGATGATAGCCACATGAATGCTAGCATCACCATGCAACGGGCAGGACAATCAAAGAAAATGGCAGAAGTATGATTGTCATTCGAGGAGCGCAAGGCTATCTTGAAGTGGTATTTGACTGAATGCCCTTGATTTCTACCTATGGGGGAACTTAAAGGATGTGAGGTAGGGTAGAAAAACAACTATACTGCTGGTAATTTGAGAAGAAACTGAAATGGTATGCACAGTGATACAAGTGGACACTTTGGTCAGCATTGCTCAAGCAGTAGTTTGCTGTAATCAGAAGTGTCTAGACACTGATGGTAACCACTTTGAGCACTGCTTGCAATTATAGAAGTCAAATGTGACTTGTAGTCATCTTTTGTTATCAGTATATATTGAGTATTATAATTTTAATACAGTTTTTTCCTTTCTTAACATTTGTATACATTTTTTTTTGGTACTCTCCATATTTGTGGTAACATGCCCAGACCTGCTAAATTGAATTTTCCAACAAAGCAGAGTCTGGGAATCAGTACTTTTAAAAATTACTTCTATTAGGAAATCCTAAGGATACAGGAGGATGCTAAAAATAACTAAGAACCCCTAGCAGGTTCACTGACAATTAGGAAAGGCCTGGTACGGCACCAGCATGGGGTCCTGAGCCTCTGCTTTCCCAGCCATTACTACTTAAGCTGCTGAATATGAGAAGGCAAAAGTGTCCCAGGTTAGGACTTGTAGAGACCAGGGTCTTCATTTGGCAATAGGAGGTGAGTTAAAAAAAGCTGTTATTTTTTAAACTTTATTTTTAATTTAATTTAATTTTATTTTATTTTGAATCCGGATCTCACTCTGTTGTGCAGACTGGAGTGCAGTGGTATGATCAAAGCTCACTGTAGCCTCGATCTTCTGGTATCAAGCAATCATCCTGCCTTAGTTTCTGGAACAGCTGGGACTATTGGTATGCACCACCACACTTGGCAAAGTTTTAAAAAAATTTTTTTGTAGAGACGAGATCTTGCTATGTTACCCAGGCTGGTCTCAAACTCATGGGCTCAAGCAATCTCTCTGCCTCCCAACATGCGGGAATTACAGGCATGAGCCACCATTTCATGCCTAATTCTTATAATATATTCCAATACTTTATTAACTTTTTGATCAGCTTTGTTCTTTCTAGAAGATTGTTAATTTGAAGAAGCATAGTATTGTTTTCCAAAGTTTTGGCACAGTTTCCTGGGAAGCTCATTTAAAAAAGCAAATATTTAACAACTCATCTGATGTAAATCTAGCTCAGTGAATGGGGCCCAATAATCCACACTTTAAAGAAATTTCTTAGATGATTTTGATGCACATTGTTTATGACTCAAACCCTCAGAATCCTCACCCTTGACAATGAAACAAGTTCTTTGGAATAGCCATCTTATAGTTAAGTATCTTATGCCTTTAGTCAATTTAGGTTAGTGGTTGATAAGTATAAAATAATTGAAATCAATTGAAAAACTAATTTCATTCACCTTCCTTGTACAATTCCTTACCAGTATCAATCATCTAGAAATGTAACACAGGTTTTTCCATTATATATAACCCAGGCAATGACCCTTTTCTCATTCCTGCTTCTCAGCTTCTACCTTAACATATAATTGTCTGTTAAAGTATTACTTTTGCATTATGGAGCAAGAAGGGCTGCTGACAGTCTTGCTTGAAATGGCCTATAGATAACAACTCTTGTTCCCAGAGATGCATGTTTCTTAATGCGAATCTAAAAGCATCTTGTGCCTTTTCCTAATTCATTACTCTTTCTGAGAATCATCCCACCTTCTATAACATTTTGGGACTGTGTTATAGCTCACTACATTGCACTTAGGAATCTGAATGCATTCTGATTTCCAAAGAATTTTGTGCATGTTCTTTATAATGCTTCACCACTGACTTATTTTTACTCAAGACTTTCTCAAAGTTTGACTAGAGAAAAACCTGCCCAACGTAAATGGGCAGATTTGGGGGTGGAGGGGAGCTAGATTCCGATTTTACCTTTCCCACTTGAATTAGAATATTAGGAGGTGGAGCTTATGAATTAGCATTTCAACAAACTTTAATGGTGTCTTATTTATGCACAGGGATGTTTGAGGATCCTTCACTTAGGCTAGTGCAATATTGCTTTTAGACCTCTTACTTTTCTATGTCTTCTCTCCTGAACTCCCTATGGGCATTACTTGCTAAATCCCATTCTGTCCTTGTTAAAGAAAAACTTACTCATGACACTTGACAAAGAGCAATAATTCAAACTCTATTCAAGGGTCTACTGCAATGGGGTTTTGTGGTGGGGAAGAGAGAGCAGACCCAACTACTATTATCAAAGGAAATTGGGGATTTATAGCTGCAGTGGGTGGAGAGTAGGGTTAATTGAGTGGAAAATGACATCAGGGTAAGGGGGATGTTGGTTAAACCAACCCAACAGGATTCTTGCTGAAGACAAGCCAGGTTGATCAGACACAAATTGGGGGATGGTGGAGTGTGTGGACTTTGATCAAACATCAAGAATGATATTGAGAGAATGTGTGGGGGTCTTGGTAAACAACTTAGCAGTATTCTTGCTAAAATTAGACAATGTAGAGAAGAACATATAGGCCTCAAATCAGGACCCAGTTGAGAAGAGAGTTCAGAGGATACTGACCAGTTTGCTCCAGGAGGAAAGTGTGATTACCTTTACTGTCTTCCTCTATTCTTTTCACAAGATACTGTCTCTTCTGGATACCCTGAACAGAATGCATGGCTTTGGTTTTCAAATTTATATATTATAAAATTGAAATGGGAGAGGAAGGCTGGTAAAAAAATAACTCACTTCTTACTTTAGTGACTACCCCCACATAATTCTTTATTAAGCAAGCAAAACATGAAAGGTATGACTTCATGGGTGCTGAAAATGACTCATTTATTATTTTCTCTAAATTTAACTTAACATTCACACAGCTTTTTCCCAATCAGTTTTCTTACCTAATACAAGATCCTCATTTGCTGTGATTTCCTCAACATCCCAACCTCTAACCACAGGCAACCCTTAGGATTCTGCCCTTTATCTCTCTTGCTGTTTATAATCTCTCTTTCAGAATGCTATCTACTATTGTGTATTTATAAATCAGTATATGGAAGCATCTTAGATCTAAGTTTTAACCCTGTGTGTATTTATTGTTTGATTGACTATTTGTTTACTGTGATTGTATTTCTTACTCCAGGACTCCTGGAGTCCTGTACACTATCATATTTCTCTACAAATAACACACAAATTCTTAAAATTTAAATCCAAGGAACCCAAAGTTTACACATCTTTGGGTCCAGGAATGAAGAAGAAATTTTTATTTTTCTAGAATATTCCTCTCATGGCCATCCTTTTTTAATCATTTCTCTCTTCTCCAAAGTTTCCAAGCACAAGTTTGACACTAGAAATGAAATCTCTTGTTTCCTTTGAGGAAAATGGCCTCAACTATTCTTTCTCATTACCGTGGGGTCTGCTGTACTTGGTCTTGACCTTTAAACTTTGGCTGGACACATGATTTGTCACACAATCTTGAGCCTCTTATTTTTCTTATTATTTGTCTTATGTCCAGTTAAAGATAGCCTTCATTTTATGAAACCCTCATCCCTACAAATCTTTATTTTAAACCTTTTGCACATAAAATTCTCTGAAATACCATATTTGGGCCACATGACCATCTTGGGTTTTCAGTTTTGCTTTTGTTTCTATATGTCACTTTCTAATTCCTCAAGCTTTCGGTATCTCATTTGCCCTGGGCACATTTTACAAAGGCATCAGTGGCTTTATGATTCAAGTTGAAATGGTTTTAGATCTCCACAGAATATTTTAAATATATGCATTTTATCTCAAGGCAAGATCTGTTATTTTCTCAAATGCTCAGTTACTTCTTTCTAGGTCTTTGTGATTTCTTGATGTCTGCTTGTCTGATTTCCTTTTCCCGCCTATGTTTCCCATTTGCATTGCTGAAAAGTGTACCATAGCCTGGAACAAAGACACACTTATTTTCTACTTGGAAGAAGAAGGGGAAGCTTTCATTGGACTGAACATTAATTACTCCTGAGCTTGACTGGGGTCTAGCAATGGATTCAGAAGCAAATGACTGTCATAAATTGTTAAAAATAAAATGATATTACCAGTGGTTCCAAGGCTTGTGATTGTAATAGTTGAATGCTGACTTTTAAAAAAATCTAAATAAAGTGTGAGTCAGCAGTTCTTACTTGAAGAAAGGGGTTTCTGCCCGTCATTCTGTGAATAAACTTAGCCTCCCCAAAAAACCATTCCTAAACACTTCTCTGATATGCAGTAAGAAATTTTTTTTAAAATCTACTTTATTTAAGTCCATGAAAAAGTCAGAAAAGTCTCAAAACAAATACTTCACAGTTACCACAAACAACAAAATGATAAAATTTGGTCCCATCAAAGGAACAAAATTATCTGTAATGTAGTTTTCCATCCTTTCTAGATAAAAATGCAAAATCTACATATTTTCCACGTAAGATGATAAGTTTTGAAATGGATTTTTCTCCAAGATAGTGGAAGTACAGTTAAACGGTAGGAGACAGAAAACTAACTTGCCTCTATTCACATTAAGGATATTTTTAATCATGCAGTTTAAGTTTTATAACATAATATCTTTCACTTATTCTTATGTAAAACTTACCTAACTCTGCTCTTAAAGGGCAGCATAAGAAATCTTGAAAACATTTTAATTCCCAGACTGTATTGCCTTTTACTTTAATTTTGAAGGATGAAGTGATCTCAGCTAGGAAGTATCTGGAGACTTTTGGAAGATCCCTCAAGCAGAACAGTGTTTAATATATTACTCCTTTTACACACTAGGTATGCTTTAGTGGTATAAGAAAATATTACCTTTGAGAGGTCACCTGAGCCTCCTGCTCACCCACAGAACTTTCCATTTAGGCAGCATCATTTCACAATGTTTGGAACTTACAACCTGCTTCTGCACTGGAAAGGGCGGGTTTTGAATATTCATTTCCAAACTCAAAGGGCAAAGAACAAAACGGTATAGAAGGAGAGAGGAACAGTGTGAAAATAGGCATATCATAGACCTGAGCTGCCCGTCCCTCATCATCAGCCCCGATGACCTGTCAATCCTACCTCCACATCTCTCACCTGTCTCTGCCTTACTGTTTTCATCACCTCTACCATTGCTAAAGTTGGTCCATACAGTTCCATGAACACTGCTTCCTGATTTATCATAAGGAAGCCCACCTCTGATTATGACACTCCTGCCTTTGCAAGCTCTGTATGACTTTCATTTATTTGCAGTCTGAGTCAAAACCCCTATTGATTTCAGTGCAAAGGTATCTTCCCTCCCTTGTTTTTACATGCTGTATTCTTCGATAAGACCGAAAGACTGAAGGTAACTGATAAACTCCTGGTATAAGCTTCCTGTGGGCTTTGGCAATGCTGCAATTCTTAACAGTACCTCTTTAACAGTACCTCTTTAACTCTAAAAGTGCCCTGCTATGGTTTGGATTTATGAAACCTTCAAATCTCATGTTGAAATATGATCCCCAGTGTTCAAGGGGTAGCCTAGTAGGAGGTGTTTGGCCATGGGAATAGACCGCACATGAATGGTTACTAGTTCGTGAGAGAGCTGAATGTTTACAAGAGCCTGGTTTGGCCGGCCTTGGTGTCTTAGCCTATAATCCCAGCACTTTGGGAGGCCAAGGTGAGTGGATTGCCTGACAGCCTGAGGGTTCAAGACCAACCTGGGCATTGAGGTGAGACCTCGTCCCTACCATTAAAAAAAAATTAGCTGCAGCGCATTCTCTCTCTCTCTCTCTCTCTCTCTCTCTCTCTCTCTCTCTCTCTCTCTCGCTTCCGCTCTTGACACGTGATCTCTGCACATGCTGTCTATCTTTGTCCCTCTACCCAGAGTGTAAGCAGCCTGAGGCCCTCAGTAGAAGCCCAGCAGATGCTGGCATCAGGCTTCTTTTGCATCTGCAGAACTATGAACCAAATAAATCTCTTTTCTTTATAAGTTACACAAGCCTGAGTATTTATTATAGCAACACAAATGGACTGGGACATGCTCTAATTTGTGAAATAAATTATACAGTTGGTATATGTATCTTTCATACATGATGCTACATTTGTCATGTGCCATTTTCTAGAAACAGTCTCCTCCTCATTTAGCAGCCACTGTAATTTATCTGTGTTTTTATCATGTTGTTCTTTATCATTTCATTGTCCTTATCGTATCCTTATCTTTTTTTCTAATCATTGTAGGGTTGGGAGACAGGAAGTACTCTAGATATTACAGACTGCATGATTTTGCTCTTTCCACATTCTTATGTTGAAACTGTAACTCTCAAGGGAGGGGGGAGCTACATTTGAATATAAGGCCATTAGGAGGATAGTAAGGTTAAATGAGGTTATAAGGGTGTTGCCTTGATTCTATAGGATTAGTGTTCTTATAAGAGGAAACATCAGAGGGACTTTCTGCCATGTAAAGACACAGTGAGAAGGAAGCTGTCTGCAAGCAAAGAAGAAAGCCTTCATCAGAGCCTGACCATGTAGGCACCCTGGTCTTAGACATTTAACCTCCAGAACCGTGAGAAAATAAATTTCTGTTGTTTAAGCCACTCAGTATGTGACATTTGGTTATGACAGTCCTAGCTGACTAATTCAGCAGCATAGATTAAATTCCTTGTGAATGAGAATTTGTTTTTATAGACATTTTTATATACTTAAAATGTCAAGAGCAGTAACTTGCACACAGAAACATTATATACACACACACAAACACATACTGATGTTGATTAAAGTTTTAAAAACATTCAGTGAAACTATTGTTTTTTAAGCCGTTCACTTGAATCAATTGTATTTGAACACATTTGTTTGCTGCCCTTCTCCATTAAACCCCGAATGATTCTGCCTTTTATAGGTGTATTTCAAGGTAACAGCCTGGGGGATTCAAGTTGGGGTCATAGTTTTGCTGCTCCTGAAATGGCTCCTGCCTTGCTTGCTGATAAACTGTAATTGACACCCCACCTACCCTTGATGCCCTGTGACCATCAGGGGACTAGTCAAGTTACGTTAGACATCAGTTGTTTTCACATATCTTGAAGATTTAAAGAGAGAGACAGAAAGAGATAGGAGGCAGAGAGATAGAGGGAGTAAGAGAGTCTCAGAGACACCCTGATGTCACAGAAAGCAAATATTTAATTCCCATACATTCCATCAAATTCTATACTCATAGTGGATTGATCGATTGTGCAATTTTTTTTTTTTTCAACAGAAAGGCCCAGGATATCGAATATTATCTTTATGTTTATACTTCAATTTTTGAACTTGCAGTACAATATATTGACTGGCTTGTTAATACAAAGTAAAAGATACAAGTCAAAAGTATTTAATATAGACCACCCATGAACTGATAATTACAGTAGGTTAATGAACCATGAATTCATTGCTGAAACTACAGATTACATTTGTTAAATGTTCTTTTATGATTTGCGAAGTACTTAAGTGGCATCATATAGAGTTTCCAGGTCATTGTTTAGAACATATTTCTCCCTATGCTACAGAAATGCAGCTATATTTTCACCATAATATGCAGCTTGTCTTAATTTCTGCTATATAACTTTATAGACATTAATCATGATTATGCTAAAAATGGCAATGCTTTCAAATGTCTTTCTATCACGAATGCCCAATATATTATCTAATTGATGAGGAGGGAAAAGCTAGTTTCAGTAGAATAAGAACATTTCCCCCCAAGTAATTCTATCTAAATCTGGTATAATATGAACTATATATCTTTAGGATTACTGCAAAAGACTATAGTAACCTTTTCTTTAAAATGTTCTTGCATTTTCATGTGGTTTCACACTGCCAGCTTCTTGGATTTGATTCAAAATGTCAGAACTCTCCTTATGTTTTCACCCTGGGCTTAAGATAAATACTTTCTTAGAGACACTCCTTATAGACCCAAAACTTTTTGGTGCTAGCTTCTGGAAATCAGAGTGATTTTAAGTGAAATTTAAAAATCACTAATTTATTGACACAGATTCTCTTTTTTTCTTTTAATCTGTCTGTAAATCAGGGCTGTGGTTTAGAATGAGGTTAAATTAAATTATTGAAATTATAACAAATGAAGTTTACCTCAGAAATAATTATTCTAGTTATTGAAATTGTATTATGACAGAAGAAAACACTTTTTAATTTCAGCACAATGTTAATTTGGGTAAAATTTTATAATTTCCAAGGAATTCTTAAAATAATCCAATGAACAAAAGAAAGATTAGTGATCTTTTAAATTATTCTGCTCAATGAAACAGATGGAACTTTTCTAGAAGAACACATTAGCAGAATTATGACAGCATAAATGTGGCTCCAACCAGTAGAAACAGAGTCAAACAGAGAGGCACATCTCTTGGATTAATTACAGACCTTCTGAATGATAAAACCAGACACCTCAAAGTTTGCTGGAAGAGTCCTTTCTCAACATATGGAAACTGGGACATGCTTTTAGATTGCAAAGGCTCTTCACGTCCTCATTTTGTTCTAACTTTACATTTGTAGAGAAATTTCAGACTCCCAGCAAAATTGAGAGGAAGGTACAAAGATTTCCCATATGCCTCCTGATCCTTCAAGTGCACAACCTCCCTGTTGTTAACATCCTCCACCAGGGAGGTACATTTGCTACAATCCCTGAATCCACATTGACACATAATAGTTGTTATCCAGAGTCTGTAGTTTACATTAGGGTTACATCAGTGTTCCATATTCTACAGGTTTGGACACATGTATAATGCCATGTATCCACCATCTTCTTGTCATATAGAAGAGTTTCACTGCTCTAAGACTCCTGTATATTCTGCCTGTTCATTCCTCCTTCTCTCTGACCTCTGGCAGCCATCGATCTTTTTATAAACTCCATAGTTTTACCTTTTCCAGAATGCCCTATTGTTGAAATAATAGAGTATATAGCTTTTTCATACTTTTTAAAAGACTTAATACTTTGCATTTAAATTGTCTCCATTGCCTTTCATAGTTAGATAGTTTATTTCTTTTCAGTACTAAATAATATCCCATCACCTGGATGCAATAAGGTTTATTTACTCACTCACTTATTGAAAGACACCTTGGTTACTTTCAAGTTTTGGCCATTATGAATAAAACAGCTATAAACATTAAAGTTTCTGCATGAAAATATGTTTTCAATTTCCTTGGACAAATACTAAATAATATGATTACTGGATTGTATGGTAAAAGTATGTTTAGTTTTGTAAGAAGCTGCCAAACTTTCTTCTGAAGTGGCTATATCATTTTGCATTTTAACCAGCAGTTAATGAAAGTTGTTCCTGTTGTTCCACATCCTCACCAGCATTTGGTGTTTTCATGTTCTGAATTCCAGCTAGTCTAAAAGATGTGTAATGGTATCTCATTGTGGTATTCACTTGCATTTCCCTGATGACACATTATGTGGAGCATCTTTTCATATACTTGTTTACAGATACTCTTTCTTATTTGTATATGTTCTTCGTTGAGGTGATTTGTAAGGTCTTTGGCCCATTTTTCTTTGGGTTGTTAATTTTCTTATTGCTGTTTTAAGTGTCCTTTGTTAATTTTGGATAACAATCCCTCATCAGATACTTCTTTGGCAAATTTTTTTCCCAGTCTGTGGCATGTCTTTTTCTTCTTTTGACAGTGTCTTTTTGTGGAGCAGAACGTTTTAATTTTAATGAAGTCTAGCTTATCAATTCATTCTTTCATGGATTGTGCCTTTGGTGTCAGGTGTCACATCCCATTCTAACTTTTTAAAACTGAAAATTCTAGCAATTGCAAGAAGTATAAAACTGTTTTTTTTCCCATATCAATGACAGTAAGGTATCAAGATTGATTATTCACAAAAACATGTTAACGGCACTATATAAAACATTGATTACGTTATATTTTCAATGTATGACAATTAATTTGTCTCCATGATAAAATTTATATTTTGTTAATATTTCATCAAGATATTTAGACCAATCCATTTCCCAGCCTTGGTAGGAAGAGGAGAGTTACTCTAATGTGAGCAATTTAATTTAATCTGTTTTGTCAAACCATGCTTAACATTGAAATGATACACCCTGAGATTCTTTTTTCTCAATTCTGCAGAGAGTATTTTATTTTCTAAAGCAGTGGTGAGCCTGAAATAATGTTCTCCAGGCAGTCTTTTTTTTTTTTCTTTAATAAATGACTATTCTCATGGGCTAATTAAGGAAATGCACTTGCAACAAAACAGGCAACATAGATAACAAAATAATTGCTGAGAAGCTTCCAGAAAAAAAATGATAAAGTGAGTTAAAATACCAGAGACATCATCTTCAAAGTCTCCTATTGACATATCTATAAAATCATCTAAGAAAAAAAAAGCTTCAACTTTTAAAAATTAATGAAAATAATTAAGTATATGCTGGAAACTGTTGGACTTTGCTGCAAGTTTCTAGAGCAATGGAACAGGATTAAGAGACAGGACTTATAGAAAATCTGAACCCTCTGAAAGAATACTATTTGGTCAAGGGCTCAACTGAAAAATAACAAGAGTACCCCACATGTTATCTCTTGAAGTAGGTATTGAAAGAAGAATTTCATAAAGTCATTGCTTAAATTTAATTGCACTTTCAATATTTCTACTTTTTTAGGAAGAAACACGTGTGTTCCAGAATCAAGTAACATATTCTGAGGCTTTCTGGGACTATTGTTTTTCTTAACCCGGGGCTTTTGTCAAAAACCCATTTGCTCTTTCTCTTCTCATCAGTGGAAAATGAATGTGAATAAAACACATTTGTTATGTTTTGCATGTTCAATTTATAGTGGAAACTTAAAAATTGTTTATACCAAAGTTTTCCTAGTCCAAAGTTGTGGAAGAGAATAGAAGTTGCCTTTGAGGAAATTCTTCCAAATATTTTAGATACTTGAAATGTAAATGAAAGAGAGTTAGTAGGTCGCTATAAAATTTAGTCTATTCTGGCTATTCGTAATTAAGTTGAACGGTGACTGATAACAAATGATATGTAGCAGAAAAGATTTGTTCTGATTTCCAAAAAGCTTCTACTTGGGATGGAATGGCTCTCAATCAAATCCAGCCCTTACAATTTACAAACTGTCTGAGACTTACACAAATTACTTAATATCTTTGAGCCCCAGGTTTAATACTTGCAAACTAGCAGCTATCTTAGGATTATGGTCAAGAGCAAAGTAAATACATTTACAAAGCACCTACCACAGTGCCTGGCAGACGGCAGGCACTCAATCAATGTTCTCTTAACTTCTGTGTAAACATTCTCATATATCCAACCAGGTATTCATTTAAAACTTCCCATGAATTTGTTAGCCTGTATTCACTATTTGCAGTATTGAGACTGGTTTTTATCTTTACTAAAGGCAGACATAACTCTTCAAGCCTCACACACCACAAAAGTTCTGGAGAAGGAGTGAGAAATGTAACTTTCTTTGTCTGTAATAATTAGATTCTCCTTTCATCTTAAACTCTTCATTTAGGCTGAAAGTTTAACCACTCCTGTTTTTATTGTCTTGATTCAGGAAGAAACCTTACGCAATGCAGGCTACTTGTCCTCCTTCATTTCTCATTGGAGAGTAAATAAGTTGGAGGTTCATAAGGACATATAGCATTCTGTTCTGAGGCATGACGTCTGACTACTAGCTTGAATTACTTTTCAACAATGTTTGCAGAAATATTTATCTTGTCATTTGGTCTCCGGTTATACAGTCTTCAACATTTCCCCTCGTTAAAACCACTCTGACTCTGCTGGTTCTCTGTCTTGTGAGCAACTTTCTGGTCACAGGAGGTGATATGGGTGGGGATTTATACCCCTTCATCATGTATGAGAACGTGATGGGTTAGCCCAAGCCACTTCCCTGGGATCTCTATGCTATCATCTACATCTCACACTCCAAGACCACCATGGGCTGGAGAACTCTTAGAAGGTTGCCAACTTCCAGAGCAGTCAGACAGGCAGGAGTATACTCTCTTCACTTTTTAATCCCCAAATCTCTTGGGGGTTCTATTCCTACCCTTAGGGAAGGGGATTGGCTATATTTCATCAACATCTAAAGATCTTACTTTTCCTCTAAGTTTGCTTCCTCTTCCTTCAGTTGAAGGGATATTATTTATCTAGCCTGGGTGGTGGTATTAGATCATGTATTCACATTTACACTTGAGATGTGGCCAAAAGGAATACGAGAATTAGATATTGGTTATAATTCTGCTTGGACAAGATTTCCTTGAAGCAAACCAAAATTTTGCGGTTTTTGGACAAAGTGGAGAAGGAATCATGACAAGGTAAAAAGGAACTGGGAACAGAAAGTGTGATATGCATAGGCTGTCACATAAAAATGTTAGCCCTTTCCATTTCCCTCAGAAATAAATAAAATTCATCTTGAATTAAGGAAGTTTTATTTAACTCTTCAGTGCCTGGAAAGAGTCTGGCTAGTCAACCCATTTATGCAAATTCACGTATCACATTCTTCTGCTTTCTCTAATGGACAGATAACCAATTTGGGGACTACATACCCTAACTAGAAATAATCAATTCCTAAAAGATTTGGCATACAAAAGCAATAAGCAAGATAAACATCCCGTTGCCATCCATGCAAGAAGGTAGGACACAAATAGTGTGAATTTAGATTAAAAATTACTTGCATGGAGTGATTGTGATTTTTGAATGTGTGACTAGCCACATAGTAGTACCTAGAAAATGATACCATATTTTAATTCATAAAAATTTATATTTACCTAAGTGTAACAATAGCAGTAATTTTAATAAAGGCCAGCATCGATTGAGCACTTCTATTGTGTTGAACACAGTTCTAAATGCTTAATATGTATTAATTCATTCATTCTATACAACTCATTATTATCCACAGATAGTTTTTAAGATTTGTCACATCAGCATAAAGGATACCCAGTTATATGTGAATTTCAGATAAACAATGAATACATTTTATTATAAATATATCCCAGATATTGAATAGGGCATATGAGTAAACTTATTCATTATTTATCCATAATTAAAATTTAACTGGGCATCCTCAGTTTTGTCTGGCATCTTCATCTTACACATGAGAAATTTGAGTCACAAAAAATATATATATCACTTTATGCATGTTTAAAAACACGATTACCAGATATACTACATGATTAAACAAGAGCCCTGGTCAATTTCTACCAAATTAATGCTCTTTTTGTTGTCTTTGAGAAAAGTTAATAATCTCAATTTATATTTCCTGGTAATCTCTTCATAGTACTGCTACACACCAGTTGCTCTGCCTTGAGCACAAGTCTTCCCATTCTTGGTTTGCATCCAGTGTCAATTATAAGTGGTCAACTTGCAGACTTCAAATGTCCTTGTCACTTTATGATTATTTCATAAAAAGATCCTTTATTTCCTGTCTTTCTCTTAAATCTTTACCAAAAATATTTCAGCCAAGATTAGGCTGAACAATAGCCTACTTACACAAATGCTGAGTACTATCAAATCTCTTTTTTAAATGACAAACAGATATTGCTCTAACAATGGCAAAATCGACCATAGGGGTATTCTGAAAACAACTTCATTTATCACCCACCAAAAACTTGGATTTGTCAAACTCAGGGTCCTCATATTCCTTGTCACTGCAGCAACTTCTTTGAAGCCTACAACACTCCACTTGCAATAAATCATAATTAATTCACAATTATTAAAAGTAATATGTGAGTTCAAATTTCAGGTTCTTGTGAAATTTTATTTTTTCTGTGCCTGGCATAGTAATTTCTATTTCAAAACTTTACATATAATATATTTTATGTGAGTTGTTGTAAGAACTCGTGACTCATGATCAGAAACCTTTTAGAACCAGAGACATTTATACCAAACAGATAATTAATTGCCCCATGCAAATATTTTACCAAAATATTATGGTATATCTTAGTGATTGTATTTCCTACATACATACCAGGGGTGCCAAAAAGTATACACATTTTAAAAGATGTTATCCATGTATCACTTTTTGAAGTTGAATTGAATTGTGTAGTATGACATTTGCTCAAAAGATAGCATTAATCAAATGAATGTTATCATCACCAGGACAGCCAAATAAAATGGCAGAAGCACAGTTGTCATTCAAGGTTCACAAGACCATTTTAAAGTGGCATTTGAGATTTGAGAATGTTGTGAAGGTACAACAATGGAGGCTTGAGTATGCAATAGAACCTCCAAGATGCCTAACAATTGCACGCATGCATGGCAAGTTTGAGACACATGGTACTGTGTGTGATGTGCACAAGGGAAGACCCAGGAGGCCTCACCCAGCAACAAGTCCTGCAGTAGCTCACCATAATCAGAAGTTGGACGCTGATAATAACTACTTTGAGCATTTCTTGTAATTGCAGAAGTCAAATGTGACTTGTATTCATCTTTTGTTGTTAGTATATATTGAGCATTACAATTTTAGTACAAATTTTTCCTTTCTTAAAATGTGTGCAAAATTTTGGCACCTGCTGTATTATTAACAATCTTAGTGCATGTAATCTTTACGAGTAACAGTTAATTACTTTGCCAGTATACAGTGTGTGCTTATAAGGTGTGTGTCACTGTACTTCTATATGTAGTATCATTGAAGACTCACAATAATCATCATTAATTGATTTCATTTACTCCATTTTATACATGAGGAAACTGAAGCTTAGTTAAAATCATATAGTTGGTACGTGGGGCAGCAGGAATCATAACCACTATTTAATACTGCGTTGTCAGAAGGGAGAGGGACGAAAGGGGTGGAGGGACAAAAAATCACCCATAAGGTACAATGTGTACAGGTGGGGATGTGCCCAGACCAAAAACCATTCGTATACTTTAAAGTTTTTGAAATAAACAACAACAACAAAAATACTGTGTTCTTTATAATACATGATCCCCTCAATTTGTGAATGATATATATATCAGCAAACGAAATTACCTCACAAACCTTTCTTTGCATGCTGTGGGTATAAAGGGGACAAGCCACTGTTTATCACACTTCTCCCTGGGTTGGGGACTACTTCTCAGGGCACTCCCAGCTTTCAGGGTCAGTTTCCTCAGGGTAGGTTGTTGAAGGGGTTATAAACTATGCTGATTGAATCTACATGCAAGCTTAAAGACCCTGCCTTCAAGGCAAAATAAGAAGCCAATCACTCCCAATGCTGTTTTAAAAAACTTTCTAAACTTTTCACTCACTTAGCATAATAAGAAAATAGTCATATTGAGGCAGCAGAATATTTAATTAAAATTTATTTTTAGTGGATGGTAATCCTTCAGTACTTACAATGGCCAGAAGGGTTCTTAAAGATAGTCTACACTTCAGTTGAATCCAAAATCCTTAGCTCACTGTTTCTTTGAAATTGACTTAAATAAAACGTTTTCTTCATAATGTTACTATTATAGAAATTCACTTTCTATAGTTTTAGCCATTGTCTCACAAAATGTCTTATGAACACTAACGAGTGTGTTTAACATTAGTTACATTAGCGACACCTCTGAAAGCTCTACATCCACTTTGAATATGTGTTTCCAAGATAAGCAATAAAGTGTTTTATTTGTAAGTAACGAATTCTGCCTTCTTTCAACATTCACTGAAATCTGCTTAAATAATGAGTATTGTGTACACTATGTTTGAAGCACAGCTAATGGAAATTAACATTTTAAATTAAGTGAATGGTTATATAAAGTCAGAAGTATGTCTGATGATTTTTGCCTTCTTTAGTAAAATTCTAATTATTTATATACTGCTTACATAATGGGCAATTTGTATTTAAGAATTTGTTTTAGTATAAATCCTTACCTATGTAATTGTGCATGATTTTCCCCCAGGGTTATAAAGAAAGAAAATTTGTGGTCTATGATAATTACATCTGGAAGGGAGTTAAAAACACTTGTAATTTAAATAAAATCAATAAAAAGAACTCTCAGATATCTGATTTAGGTCATTGTCATAAAAATTCTCTAATGTTATGCTCAGAGTGGTTTTCCCCTTTTCAGAGTCTAAATAGATTTAATCTTTATTACACGAATATTAAATTATGTCATGTAAAATAGTTACCAGTCTAATCAATGTGGATATAATGCTCAAATTGAAAATATGCAACCCACTGCTACTACAATTTATTTAGAAAAAGTATCAGGTCCCAAAGGTTGCAGTCACTCTGATAAATAAGGATAAATTTGTAGAAGTGGTGTAGTTGCTTATGTATTGCTTGTTTTAAAAATTGTTATGATAGATTCCCACATATTCACTATTTGTGTGTTAATAAAGAACATTAAATGATGTAATAGTGGATTAGCACCACTGTTTAAAACATATGGGAATATAACAATGGCAGAATAAGATTCTTCAAAAATCTATTCTTCCATTAAAAACAATGAAAATATTGACCGCTAAAAAAAATATATATTTATATACATATATTTTGTGAATGTTCAAATCAGCTTTTTAAGAACTCTGAGAATTAACCAAAGGTCTGCAACAATCCTGAAACATTTATTCAAGAAAACTGGCTGAATGTCAAGAAGAATAATGAGCTTTGTAGCGTTTCAATTTATTTCCATCCCTCTCTGTCTCCAGCTTGGAGGTAATTTTGTAAACAAAAGTCTCATAAACAAAGCAGTAACCTAACAGCCATTGGAAGGGGAGAATAGGTTTGGAACTCTCCAGGAGCCTATCCTCAGATAATTGGCATTATCTGACACCACTAAGCAGTTCCTTGGATATACTTGCTTGCAGAGTTCATCTTTACTTGACTGAATCAGAGTTCGCTAAGTATAAGTAGTTTTCAGCCCTGGGCTATCCTTGTAGAAAAGAATCAGTGGTGGATATTTAATATTGCTGCTTTATGAGGCAAAGATAGCAGTTGGGACAAACAAGAAGCTTACCAAAACACACAAAAAGGAAAAATTGGGAATATGTCTATAGGGTCCTTTGAAAAGCCCCAACATAGCCTTCAAAATCTAAAAGTCTTCAGATATTTGTAGGAATGTGTGCATGCCTGGGAAGAACTTTAGAAGGCACAAATCTGTTGCCTCTGGCTAATGTTGAGGTTCTGTCAAAGCTAAAAGTAAAAAAGTAAAGGTAAAATTGGAAACTGTCTGCCTGAGCATTGAAGGCATGCCCAAATTGCACATAGAGGTCCTCAGCAAAGGCTGGGAAATTTATAGTTTCAAAGCATATAAGGAGATCTGTGAGCAAACATTAGCTGATCACTGGCTAACTGACCTGAGATTTCAGTTGCTATACTTAATGCAGGCTTGACAAAAGTAGTTCAGGAAATTCACCAAACAAACAGCAGCAATAACAAATACAAGCATCAACAACAAATAAGCCACTGGAAAGATGACCTGACTTCCGTAGTTGCCACATTATGTTATTTAAAATATCCAGTTTTAGCAAAAATTATGAGAAGTTTAAAAAAATCAAAATATGACCCAAATACAGGAAAAATATCAGTATATAGAAACTGTTAATGAGAAAATGCACATTAGACTTAACTATACAAAGACTTTAAATCAATTATTTTAATACAGAGTCCAACAACTAAAGGAAAAACATGCCTAAATAAATAAAGAAGGTATGAAAATGGCACCTCTTCAAACACAGAATGTCAATAGACAGAAATTATAATATAAAATAAGAATTCTGGAGTTGAAAATTATAATGATGGAAATGAAAAATTAACTAGAGGAGTTCAACAGCAGATTTTTCACTATCTGAAGAAATAGCAAAGTTTAAGATAGTTCAATTGATATTATCCAGTCTGTGGGACATAAAGAAAAAAAGGAAAAGGAAAATAGACCAGGGTACAAGAAGTATGTAGCACACCATCAAACATAAGAATGTATGCATAATGGAGTTCCAGAAGGAGAAAAGACAGATGATGACAGAAGAAATATTTAAAGACATTATGTAGCCGGGCTCGGTGGCTCAGCCTGTAATCCCGCGCCTTGGGAGGCTGAGGTGAGTGGATTGCCTGAGCCCGCGGGTTCGAGACCCGCCTGGGCAACTTGGCGAGACCACATCTCTACAATAAATCAAAAAATTAGCCGGGCGTGGTAGCGCGTGCCTGTAGTTCCAGCTACTTGGAAGGCTGAGGCGGAAGGATCGCTGGAGCCCAGCAGGTCGAGGCTGAGGTGGCCGGGAGCGGCCACTGCACTCCAGTCTGGGTGACAGAGTGAGACTCCAACTCAAAAAAAAATAATAAAAAATAAAAAATAAGGACATTATGGCTAAATCTTCCCAAATATACACATTCATCAGTTCTAATACACTCCACAGCCTTGGTGACATCATGAGACTCCAATTCAAAAAAAAAAAAAAAATACATACCTAATATTCACAAACAAAAAAAATTAAATCAGGCCCTTCTCACACCATAAACAAACATGAACACAAAGTGGATTAAAAACCTAACCATAAGACTAAAACTATTAAACTTCTACAAGATAATAAAGGTGGAAAATTTATGAAATTAGAGTTGGCAATGATTTCTTGGATATTCTACCAAAAACACAGGCAACAAAAGTAAAAACAGACAAATGGGATTACATTAAACTTAAAAACTTTTGTGCATAAAAATACATAATTCACAGAATAAAAAGGCAACCTATGAAATGAGAGAAAATATTTTCAAATCATATATCTGATAAGTGAGTAATATCTATAATATATAAAGAACCCTTATAACTCAATAAAAGAAAGTCAAATAACCCTATAAAACCACCAAAGGACTTGAATAGTCATTTCTTCAAAGAGGATATACAAATGACCAAAAAGGACATGGAAGGTGATCAACATCACTAGTCATCAGAAAAATGCAAATTAAAACCACAATGAGATATTAACTCACATCCAATTAGATGGTTACTATTTTAAAAACACAGAAAATAGCATGTGTTGGTGAGGATGTGAAAACAATAACTCTTGTGCACTCTTGGTGAGATTGTAAAATGGGTCAATCATTATGAAAAATAGCAGGAAAGTTTTTCAAAAAATTAAAAAGAGAACTGCCACATTATTCAATAATTCCACTTCTGAAAATATATCCAAAATAATTGAAAAGAGAGTCTCCAGATATTTAAATATGTATGCCCAAAACAGCAGTATTTACAGTAGCCAAGAAGTGAAAGCAGCTCAAGAATCCATTGATGGATAAATGGATAAACAAAATATATACACATACAATAGACTATTATTTAGTCTTAAAAAGAAAAATTCTGGCATGCTACAACATGGATAGACCTTGAGACTATTATACTAAGTAAAAAAAGCTAGTCACAAAGAGTCAAATACCCACTTATATGAAGTGCTTAGAGTAGTCAAAATTATATAGACAGAAAGCAGAATAACGATTGCTAGAGTCTAGGGGAATGAAAAAAATGGGAGTTCTGTGTAGAGTTTCAGATGTGCAAGATAAAAAGTTTTGAAGGACTTTGAGGGGGGGCCAAGATGGCGACCGGGCAGCGTGGTCTGTGAGACCTCCGCAGAAGAGGACACAGAAAGACTCCAGATATCTCCCAGGGGGCCTGCTCCCCACACGGAACTTGTCCACGGACACCGCAGAGGCATTACAGCAGGCCT